>JAKTVV010000020.1:0-163476 GCA_030581715.1 Petasospora mississippiensis | reverse complement strand
TACCATTGTCTCGACCCATTTAGGAAGGTGTGATGAAGATTTGACGCATCCAATCTGCGTTTCAAGAAAAGGATACAAACAAAATAGTATGAGAATCTGGGTCTATCTTTGCTGTCCTCATTGTTCACTTCCCAAACGAGAGATTGGTAGACTAAATTGTGATACCTGAACACTCACACGTTGCCCTTGATACACAGGCTTGGTATATAATCTCTCGTCTTTCTCAGCTGCACTGCTATCCTCGTTTCCGCTCTTTCTCGATATTGGACTCTACCTAAATCTTTCTAGATACTATAATGTCAGACAATTACGACTACATTCCCCCTGCTGACTTCGATCCAAGATATCAGCTGCTCAACTACACTTCAATCATCGGTGAGTCTGAAATCACTTTTGAGGATATCGATTGGTACATGCACATCCTTATTAAAAATGCAATCATTAATGGTGTTAGACTAGGTGCTTGTGGTATTGCCATGGTCATCCTCTTCATCGTTTCCAAGAATAAGAAGACACCAGTGTTCTTCCTGAATCAGCTCTGTCTTCTCATGGTTGTCATCAACTCCGCTTTGTACTTCGTGTACTTACTCGGTCCTTATGCTGCTCCTTCCACACAATTTACAGGTTTTATTGAGAAGCTTGTGAGTCAGAAGGACCTGAATGTCTATGCTGCTACCAGTTTCTTCCACTCCTTCACCATGATCTGTATCGAGATCTCCATGGTGTTCCAGGTGAAGACCATCTTCCAAGGGCCACACACCAAATGGCTCAGTCGATCTGCCGTTGTCCTCTCAATTGTAATTGCTCTTGCCACATGTGGCTTAACCCTTTACAACTTCATCAAAGCCGTCATTATCACTTTTGAGGACCCGGGAGCTGAGTACTCCTCACAGGCCCTCAACGCTTATCCTATTCTCTTTGCCTCTTCAGTCAACTTCATGTCCATCTTGCTCATTCTCAAACTTGGCATGGCTGTTCGTTCAAGACGCTACCTGGGCCTGAAGCAGTTTGATGGTTTCCACATCCTGTTGATCATGTCGACTCAAACTTTGGTTATTCCTTCTATTTTGTTGATTGTGTCATATGCTGTCAATGCCCTAGAGAGAATATCATTCCTTTCTATATGTACCGCATTAGTGGCTCTGTCACTCCCACTCTCCTCAATGTGGGCTACAAGTGCTAACGATGCAAAGACACCGACATCTACAGGCTATGTCTATACACCTTCCGGAAAAGGTACTTCGTATTTCTCTGAACCTGGAACTGCCACTTTGAAAGTCGATCCAGCAGATATGAAGCATGAAATTGACCCAGAGAAGAGTCTTTATACCCCATCCACCGCTGCTGAAGAAGAAGCTAAGAGATACTGGATGGCTGATGACATTGATGAAGAGGATGACGGTCTTGTAGGGAGAACAACGCATCATATAAATACCAATCAGAGCTCATGATGCCACTTTCCAGCCTGTTGTGAGGCTAACTCATAGCATCCCTTTAGTCCTTATGATTTGTGTGTTTTGTTGGTGACTTTGAATCGATTTACGCTTGTTTTAATGGAGTGATGAAGTGTAGTTTTGCATGAGCAGTCATCAACCACATGTATTAAGTCTCTTTTTTCATAATCGTCAAGTCATCACACTTTCCAAAGAGAAAGGATACCAAACCAAGCAGCAAGAATATTTAGTAAGTAATGCAGCCAGTACAGATGTCGTACACCATAGATCAATGTAAAGAAAGCAAAGTAGCCCAGGATGGAATAGGTGATCTTCTTCTGGACATTAAGTTGAGCCACAGGTAGGTAATTACCTTGCACATTTCTGCCAACGAGGAAAATAATGGGTAAGACAGCCAATATGTTATGGTGAGAGGTGAACGGAGTCTTCCATCTCACAGCCATGTTATGGAAAAACACAACAAGCACGGGGGCATTAACTGGAATGATCCAAAGCATAAGCATCAACAAGCTCAGATTGAAATTAGCAACGTTCTTCTTTCTCAAATCTGTTTTTTCCTTGTGATCACATTCACTCGCAATATGAGTTTTTACGGTGGTAACAATTTGAACGACACAACAAACGATATAGGCAAACTGGTAAGGAATGTAAAACATGACGAAAACTGCAAGAACCAATGAGCCGGTTAAACGTCTTGTGTCCTTCTTAGAACCAGTAGCAAGATCTTGAACACTCTGCATCATAGTGACATCCCTAAATCCTCTAAGATGGAGTTGTGAGATCCCATGAAATAGCGAGATGACACTTGGGATGATGTATAAAACGCATTTCACCACGAACAGCACGATGCTGACTGCAGCAAATGACATGAAAAAGAGCAGTGGACCGAGTAACCATGCAGATTTGTCCTGTACACCCAGATAGTATGGGTTGATTTTAACTCCTGAAAGATGTACTGGGTTGGATAGTGCAATTGGATCGATTAGGAAGAAAAGTTTTTGGAAGACACTTCCACAAGTCAATGGGCCAAGTACAGATAAACCGGCAATAACCACATGGGCCTTGGATGCGAGGAGGGAGAGACCGTCCTCAAAAGTTGGAAATCGGTTTGTTTCGTAAAACTTCTCGAATTGGAAGAGCATTGTGAGTAGAATGACAAATGTTGGCACTGAAGCGACTGCAAGACGGTAGCGAAGCACCAGAAGTTTGAGACTCTTGATGAAGTCAATCCGGAGAGTCACCGTGGATGTGGATGTTGTATCTGGGAGGTATAGCGTTAAGGTAAGTGGATTTGATAATGTAGAATATGGAGTGTATGGCGCTATTGAATGGAAAGAGATGTGTTTTGGAGTGGTGAGATCTAAGTGCCACTTGATCTCGATTGGGTCTTCAATGGATTGAGACAAGAATGCTGGGAACTGCGCAGCAGTCGAGGTGGTGGATACATGAAGCCTATATGCAAACAGAGAAGACCAGACATTTTTGTATGTGATCTTCGTGGTCAGCTGTGTAGTGGATGAAAGTGTAATCTTGGAACCAAAGATGAGGTCAAAGATAGAGTCATGTGAGATGATATGTGACTCTGATTTCGGTGTAATGGAGACGGTAGTGAGATCATTGTGGTTGAAAGCACTAGATGGTCGGTAGATGACATAGGCATAGTTCTTCAAGATAGATGATGGTATACTAGCCGCGTAGAACGAGTGAAGGTTACCGCCAATGGATGAGTCTTGTAAAGCACCATTTGGGTTTGGAATAGAATAAACATCAGAAGAAATATCAACACAATCAAACTCAGTCTCATCATAATTGAGTTTAGTTGAAGTTGAAACATTACACAACAGCAAAGATGCGTCATCTGAAGTTGGATCGTAGTTTCGTGGTTTGATACTACTGAGGAAGGATAGCTCACTGTCTTTGATATCTGATACTGGGAATGCATGCAGATTCGAGTCTGTATTTGTCCAAGTCCTTGGCTTTTCTTCAATAGCGATGATATCATTTTCCACTGCGATCTTCAATGTTGAAGCTTCTAAGAAATCCTGGTGAGCATAAACTTCCATTCCTGATAGAAGGTTACGACGGAAATGTCTCATTCTGGTGTCAAGTCCTTTGGTTCTTGAACTTGACAGGGGATCAATAACTTCGAACAACGTCGAGACGATAACTTTTCTGAGTTGATCACACCACACGATGGCAAGATGATCGATTGGTGTCCATACACCTGGAATACCGGTAGAGTATACCGTGAATCCGTGGGATTCAGGTACAATGCCTCTCAGAGTAGTGTAATCTGCCGGTAAAATTGTATCTGATAACCCACCAGTGATTGAGATGATCGAAACGTTCTGAAGTCTGTTCTTGGCAATGGTATTTTTACTCTCTTCTGCCAACCCGGCTCTCCAGAACTTATCTGTTGCACTGTAGATTCTCATTATGTCTCCATCGAATGTAGCAGGAGCAGCAGCGTGTGGTGCTGCCAGCGTGACGATCGTATTGACTGAGTCTTCAACGTAATTCTCCAAAGTCAGCATCACCCGACTCACAACACCGCCCATCGAATGGCCAACAACAATGACCGATTTCGGAGGGTTCTCCTGCTTAGAGTACAGCGATAGGATGAACCGAATGGCATCGTTCAGATACTCTGCCTGGTCCAGCATGGTGCGTCCGTGGAATGCTGTAAAGTCTTCATTGAAATGAGCAGCAAAGAAGTCCATGTTCTTCCCCTGCCATGACTCAACATCTCGGTTCTCATGGTAGACAGCGGCAGCCTCAGCGGCAATAGACCGAACCTGTTTGAATGAACCAGCATTTCCAGGGATGAAGAGAACAGGTATCCCGTCGAGCCCGGAGAACTCGCCGTGGCCCAGCGTTGTATCTGGCACTCTGTCCTTTCCCTGTTCCCTGTAGAGAAAGAGATTGTACTTGGTGGCAAACCTCGTGTGTGTAGCATCGAATCCCTTGAGATGAGCATAGGACGGGTACATATAGATGGACCGGCAATCTGACGAGTCGGCGCCCGTTGGCGGTGTTCTTGCGGAATAGGCGATGATGAGCGCAAGAAAGACGCCTACCAGCGTGTACAGCATCGCAGGAACAGAGCGCCCTGTTCTAGGGGGAATCTGGAGCGGTGAGGACGACATAGCACTGTTTGAACACGGCGGCTAGCAATATATTTGTAGAGGATGTTGGCGGTGAACACGGCGGCTAGCAATATCTTTGTAGAGATGCCAGGCGCTTAGGGGGTGGAAAACACAGGACAGGCTAGGCTCAAAGGGGGATATTTTGTCGGCTGTCGCCTGGCGGTTTACCAGCTTGTGGAATGGAAGGAGGAGAAGCTCTGGTGCTCTAAGCGCTGGGCGGTTGGTGGACGTTGTTGTTGGTTTCGGCGCAGTAAAATTACCTGTTGATGTTTTGGTGAAATGAACACTGCCTGCTTTTGAGAGAACGCGCGTACTGTGGGAACATTCTTCCTTTGCATGTGGGGCGCCAGCGGTGGGGAAAACGGGCACAGAACTGGGTGATTTAATGGTTGGGATCTGATTATTAATAAGTGGGGGTCATTTACTGGAAAACTGTTGATGATTGGAGCTTCTTTGGGAAATGGACCTCTCTTGGAGTGCTCATCGAACGCGACCCCAACGTCGTCAATGCCTAAGAATAGCGTACATATATGCGTGCGTATGAGACACTGTTGGAGAAGCCGCATATGCTGAACTCGAGGGGGGTGTTCAGTTTGTTGTAAGAGTCTGGTCTGATTGGCTGAAAGTCCAAATAAGGAGTCCAATAGCCACTTCATTGTTGAACATAGCATCAAGGGATGTTGTGTCACGTGAGAAGCACATATCCATTTCCACAATGTACAATATGTCATCCTTACTCAATCTATAATATGTGTGCACGTCCATACCCATATATTGTACAATATGTATGCCTCCATATATATCTCCAGATATATCTCCATGAATATCTCCACGTGCACCACGTACCACCGAACAAGCGGTGATAAGCATGCTTCAGCTAATTCCGTGAATCAAGCTGTAATGATTACACGCACTCTTATCGTGGCCACAAGATGGGGTACATCTTCTCGTACACGGCACTGCCAATTACGCCATTCTGTGGCCTTCCACGAGTTCTTAGGGTTCTATTTCTCCTGACGATTTAGTGCTCTCTCGGTCCAACTAGTCCGTCCACTGCCGCGCCCAGCCGCCGCTGTTAGCCGAGCACCACTTCAAGTTTGTGTCAACTACAGCAAAATCTTGGAATAAAGAACAATAAGGGGCGATCTGAAAGGCCTCACTTGAGGGGAGCCAATGACTGTGTACGGCTTTGTTGGGTGTAAAGCCTCATATAAAAACCCTCCTAGTTGCCCATCTTTCTCCTAGAGGGTTGTACTCCTTGGATCACCACCAAGCACACAATCACACATATACCTACAAATATGGCTCCTATTTCTGTAAATCTCACACAACATGCACCAACAACACATGGAAAACAGATGGACACCACTTGCTCTGAGATGAAGTTCGGTGAATACCTCTTCAAGCGTCTCGCTCAGGTCAACAAAGTGAAGTCCGTCTTCGGTGTTCCCGGTGATTTCAACTTGGGTCTCTTGGACCATCTCTATAAAACTGACTTGAATTGGATCGGAGGTTGCAACGAGCTCAACTCAGGTTACTCAGCAGACGGTTACTCCCGTTACACCAATTCGCTCGGTGTTCTCATCACCACTTATGGTGTCGGTGAGTTGAGTGCAATCAATGCCGTTGCTGGCGCATTCGCTGAGTACTCCAAGATTTTACACATTGTTGGTATTCCTACTCGCAGGGCTTTGTTTGATGAAGATCAGAAGAAGAAACATTTGCACCATTTGGTTCCAAGCTTGAACTCCTTGGAAGACTCTGACCGGTTTGTGTACACAAAGATGGTTGATGGTGTGTCCTGTGCCTCGAAGATCATCACTGATCCATCAACTGCAACAAAAGATGTTGATGAGGTTATCAAAGCGATCTTCAAGACGTCAAGACCAGGTTACATCTTCCTGCCTTTGGACATGGCTGACGAGATTGTTGATGCTTCCAGGTTGTCCACTGATCCTGCATCCACTTTCCATCAGGTTCAAGATGAAAAGCCAGAACTCTCTAGGATCGTTGCTAACACAATCTTGGAGAAGTTGTACAAGTCCAAAAATCCAGCAATTCTCGCTGATATCCTTGTTCGCAGATATGATCAAGGTGTACAGTTGTTGAGAGAATTTGTCAATATTACCAACATCCACAATTACACAACATTCATGGGCAAGTCCATTTTAGATGAGTATCATCCATCCTTCGTTGGTGACTATATTGGTATCGAGTCTAATACGGGTGTCAAGGAGAACTTGGAGTCTTCCGATTGCATCTTGTACTTCGGCCCTCATATCAATGAGATGAATACAGGTCACTACTCCTTTGGAATCACCGAGGAGCAGTCTATCTTGTTGCACGCAGACTATGTTAAAATTGGCACTGAAGTCTTCCATGGTGTCAATATGATCAACGTTTTATCTGCTATTCTGACCTCAATTGATACTAACAAGATTCCTGTTCCTCTCCCAGTTCAATTCGAGGTCTCACCAAGATATCCAAACATTCCATCCGGTGCTTCCATTTCTCAATCTGTATTGTTGAAGAAGTTCGAGTCATTCCTGCAGGAAGATGACGTTGTTGTATGTGAGACTGGCTCATTCATGTTTGGTATCCCAGACTTCAGATTCAAGTCAAACGTCAATTACATAGCTCAGGGATTCTACTTGTCGATTGGTATGGCCCTTCCAAGCTCTGTTGGTGTTGGTATTGCTATGAAGGATCACAGCAGCAAGTCAAGATTGATTTTAGTTGAAGGTGATGGTTCAGCTCAGATGACTATCCAAGAGTTGTCTTCCTTCCCTCACTATGGATTGAAGCCAATTATCTTTTTGTTGAACAACAGTGGATACACCGTTGAGAGAATTATCAGGGGTGAGAACCAGTCATATAACGATATCAAACCTTGGAACTGGTCTAAGGCATTTGAGTTGTTCGAATATGATGGTACTGTTGAAGGTGAAGAAATATCTGACAAGGCCAAGAATAACAAGCACTGCGTCACCTTCATCGTGGCAAGTGAGGAAGAATTAGATAACGCCATGTCTTCTTTGAATGATGGAGTTGATGAGGACAAGCTCAGATTCTTCGAAGTCATTTTGGACAAGTTGGACTGTCCATGGAGATTCCACCATATGAACAACTTCAGACTCTTCCCACTCAAGAACGCTGCATCCACTGCGATTGCCTGAAACTTGGAATAGCTAATTACCTGAACCTCATGACCCCTACGACTTGCACAAATACATAGCCCTAGCTAATAAAACAGAAATAGCACATATATAGCACACAATAGTCTTTTGTAAATATACATCCATCACCGCCCTGGTGTTATATCAGTTGCTAAGACCGATTTCTTGGATCTTGCCGTATACTCTTCCAACATCACCCGAACAAAAGGGTTAACCCTCTGTTCCAGCACGACTCTCAACAAAGACTTACTGAGAACATTATAAATCTTTCCAACTTTCTTCTGAATCAGTTCGTCATCAAATAACAAGGGTTTGAAGATATCAGTTATGAGTGTTTGGTTTCCCAAAGCGTCTTCAACGTCGAATACGAGGTCCACTGGGGACTTCACAGCTGTTGGATATATCTCAAGGATATACAGAAACATCTCGAGACGTCCTTTGACTGAAGTGGATATGTATGAGTAGATGAAATCGTAGCATCGTTTGAGCATGGAGATGTCATCAGGGGTGTATTCGATGAACGATTTATCGAGAAGTGGGACCAAAGAGATCATTGTATCGATGAGTTGAATGGTTTTAAACTCGAAGAACTCATCAAAGAGAACCAGATTCTTGTTCCCACTAAGGTAGTAATCTTTCAAATTCACTTCAGATTGGTCAGTGTTCTCTCTTTTGAGTATCTTGATAATCTCCCACAGGTTGAACCTCTGCAGAGATATTCGGATCGTGGTGTAGTCATGTTGTTGTCGTAGCAGTGTCGCTGTGAGTTCCATGAAGTCATGTGTTTTCTCCAGAGGGCGGTCGAGCGCTTCCAGCTTGTCCGACATTTCAATTGTAGACTCGTCCAGGTCATAGAAGAAGTCGTAGAAGTCCGTTTGGTCTTTGAGGATGATGTTGTTAGTGCCGATGATCTTCGTATTCTTTGTATGTGCATCGAACTCCAGGACTCTGTCCCAGCTGTAGAGGTCTATCAAGGGGAAGTAGAGGATCTTGTCATTATGGAAGTAGGTCTTGTTGAAGCCGTTTAGGAAGTTGGAGAGTGTCATAATAAAGGATGTGAGGAAGTCAACAGTTTTGGATGTATAAATGACAATGTTCAAGTTCTTGTAGTTGATGCAATTGAGTTTTGATGAGAGTTTTCGGAGAAATCTCAAGATAGCGTTGGTTACTCGGAGATCTGTAACAATTTCTGTTGGATGAATGCTGAGTGGGAGATTGATCGGTATCTTGGCCATCACGGAGTGCTCCGGGAGATGAGAGAAGTCATACTGTGGGAAGTACTGAAGCACGCCATGTTTGTACTTCACAGGCTGTGTCATACTGACGTCCTTGGTCTTGATGTTCTTGAAATGGGTCAAAATCAACCTGTTGTTGAATTCATAGTCCAATGACAGCAGCTGGTAGAGATACGGGTTGGCAGCCATGTAGTTTCTCCACATAGATATGTCTGTGCTATTGATCACGTTGAAGAGCGAGACGAGATGGGTCAAACTGCCATCTTTTATGTATATGTCAATGGTTAGCGTGATGAGGTGCTTGAGTATGACAAAGTTCCTCAAAGGGGTCCCTACAGAGATGGCTCGTATCATGCGTCCTCTCTCGTTGTCCGTACTCTCCACAGATTTCGTCACAGTGAAGAAGAACAGAACGTCATCATCGTGGGTTGTCTTCTCGACGATGGTGTTGATCTCGTTGATGTTCATCCGTTGGAACATCCCCTCTTCTAGAATATCCTGGTCGGAGTCTGGCAACAGCCTGTACTGGTTCAAGCTGTCCTTGTAGAGCACAAATATGGAGTAGGAGCTCTCCGTGTGCTCGCTGCTCGAAGGTATCATGAGCTCCCCGAGGGTCCCCAGATGCTCTTTAAACCCGGGGATTTTTCGAGGAATCTGATGCTTCACCACGGCACCCACCTTGACGTCAAACTCCGCTGCCAACACGTACTTCACGATGGGGGTCCCGGAAACACAATTGAGATGCTTCCTGTCTGGGGACGGATATCGAGCGTGGGCCCCTTGCGTGAGGCCCTTCTTAAGCTGTGGCTTGCTGGGCGTGAAGTCACGCGACATTTAATCCAATTGCCGTACCAATTATGTCCTGATAACAAAGATAAAGCTCCTGTATCGTTGAAAACCCTCTTTGGAAGATGTGCTGGCCCACAAAAGCCGATGCGCTTTATGTCCCTGCTTGACGTGAGCGAACATCATTTGTTAGCGCGAGCTTCAGTCACGTGACCCTGAACCCACCGCGATTTCGCGAGCTCCCGGATCTTACCGCATTCGGACACTGGACGAACCCCGCCCTCGGAACTCGCTGGATTTCAAACATTTTTACCGCCCAATTCCCACTTTCCTCCACCGCCACCCCCTTCGCCACCGGAAACACCCACGTTTCAAGCCCTCAACCAACAGAAAACAATGTCCTCCATCCTCGACAAGTCCCTCGACGAGATCCTCTCTGACAAGCCAAAGACTTTGAAGAAGAGAGCCCCAGCCGCCAAGTCCAAGGTGGCCAAGGCACCAGCTAAAAAGGCCGTCACAAAGAACAAGACTCCAGCCAAGGCTGTCGCCCCAGTTCTCGACGTGTCCTATGCCGACAAGGTTGTCGTCTACAACTTGCCAACTGACATCAAGTACGATGCCGTCAAGGTATGTTGAGTGTCCCCGCTCTACCAGTTTTCTCTTCCCCCATGCGAATGATACGTTGGAAGGAAATGGTCACGTGTTCCAAACTGCCGCCCCCTGCTACGATATTCGACACAGCTCCAAGCTCAACGCTGGCTCGTTGGCCGGATGAAACTGTCCTACTAGCAGAGCGGGTCAGGTTTCTGTTCTCGTGACTTCTCGAATCGCACACCCTGCTAATGACAATGACGCGTGAGATGTGATATCGTTGACTTGATATCGTCATTTCCGTGGTGCTGATGCTTTGTTAGCGTCCTGCTGTTGTCTAGGGTGGTGCTGAGATCGGGGTGACAGGCAACTGTTTGCCGATCTCTTTTTTGATGTTCGTGATGGCAGCGTAAAGCCCAAATCACGACGTCTACCTTTTGTTTTGGGTTTCTGCAGAGTGTTATGCGACATGTGAACCTAGGATATGTTGAAAAAAATCAACCAGGATTATTGGGGTTTAGGATGTTCCGTGTTGTCCTTATAGTGATGGTGTGGTTACCTCCACTGTTATGACACAGGGACTCCTTTGCAATTTATCCACCTGTTGTTTTTTGGAGTTGGGCTTGTTCTCTTTGACGATGGTGTGTCAGTTTGGCCTCCAAATATGTATGTCTCTGAGCTCCCTCCTTTTTTTTGTTGTTTTCTAAATGAGGATTTCCCAAACCTTCAATCTAACGAGTACTTTGTCTACTCGGAGGTTTAGAATACAGTTATGAGATTTGTGACTTGGTGCCCTTAATTGGCGTGACTGAGGATCTTTTTGATTACTGTGAGGCCTTTTGGATGTTTCTTCTTTATAGTTGTTGTGCCATCCGTGATGTTCTTCTCCTCTTGCTTTTTATGTGAAGAAAACCTTAGTCGGTACCTCAGAATTTTGTGTCTATCATGTCTGTTGGTTGAGTGCTTGTTATATCATCACATAATCTCTGGGTCCGACTAACTCCACATTTGCTTGAGTTTTCAACTTCATTCTAGCACATTTCGAAGATCCCATGAAACATCCACCCAAACGTTGAACCACTATTGCTCAGATATTCTTTTAATTATGCTTTCACTGGTTTAACATATTCCTATCTTTCGCATACGTCACATTTATCTCTACAGTCCCATTACATTCCCGGACGTCTTGATGATATCCATCCCACATATTCATTTTCATTTCCGAGTATAGGGAACTGGTACCATTCAATGGTTCTAGTTATTAACATTTACTTTTAGGATTTCTTCGCCTCCCAGGTTGGTGGTGTCAAGAAGGTTGATTTACAATACAACGAGAAGGGTCAGTCTAGAGGTATTGCCACCGTTATCTTCAAGAGTGCTACCAGTGCCTCTAAGGCTGTTGAAAAGTACAACGGTGCTCCAATCGATGGTGGTAAGCAAAAATTGAAACTTGAATTGGTAATTGACCCATCCAAGAAGCCACTTGTTAGCAGAATTGTTGCCAACTCTGGTTCAAAGACCCCAAAGGGTCCAAAGAAGGAACAGCCAAAAAAGGCTAACCCTAAGGCTGACAACAAGAAGCCACAACAAAAGAAGAAGGAGAACAAGCCGAAGAGAGCTCCTAAGAAGACTGTTGAGCAGCTTGACCAGGAGATGGCTGACTACTTCGAGAAGAAGTAAGCTTGCACTTCCTTCTATGTTCACTTCCTCGTTATTTTGTCTTTCTCCAATAATTATTTTGTATGGTATGTTTTATAAGATGTAATGTTTGTATCTCTATGTCGTCGTGTTGTGTAGGTTTTCCCTACTACGGCAATTTAGACTCCAATAAGTTGTTCTTCGTAAACCTCGTTAAGTATGTATATATGTACAAGCTTCTCCACAGTGTGGGTTCATTTATCCTTATTTCCTCCTGTGAACCAGGTCAAATCGAGAATTCCAGAGAATCTATCACCACCTCTTCTCGATTGATATGCACCGGGAGCAGCCTCGTAGTCTGACTTTCTCTTGTACAGCCCTGTTGGTTCTGGGAGACCCGGCTGAATCTTGGCAATGTTGATATCCTTAACATCAGCCTCGGCAAAGTATTCAGGGGCGAATGTCTGGTCTCTCTTCTTGTTGATGAAGCTGATTTTGTTGAGGTTAGTCTCGGGCTTTGGACATTAAACCCATCTCGGGACTGCCAACTCACGTTTTCACCACGTAGATCGATCCAATAGCGATCGAACACACAAACGCAAAGTTGTTGAGGTTCTTCTTGAAAGTCGGTGACAGCTGCGACATTGATAATCTGCTTGAGTGTAAATTTATCGGAGAAGGTAGTGAATGTCCTGAATGTCCATAGAGAAGGTGTGTGGAAAAATTGAGCCAGTGTTCGCGGAAAAGATGGAAAACGGCCGAAAGCGGAAGTTGCCTCCTAGACCGATAACCTCGGGCCGGGGAAGCGGACGAGCAAAAAAGTGCACCACACTAAAACCGTAAGCCACTTTCCACCACTTTTGGGCTTATTATATCGCATTTGGGAGAGGAATTGACTCCCACTTGTGCTGTGTTACGGAGAGAAAGGCTCACAGAACCAAAGTGTTGCTCTCCATCAACACAGAATCCCACTACAAACCATGTCCGACAGACTCGAAGCTGATCCCCTGGCGCACAGCGTCGCCGCAGGCATTGGAGGAGCTCTCTCCATGGCTGTTACGTACCCATTGGTCACTCTCTCGACTCTGGCTCAAACAAAGTCTCAGAAATCAGTGGAAGAGCACCAGAAGGCGGACGAAGAGGAGGGAGGTATCAAAGACAAGTGTGTGGAGAAAGTCTCCACACTCGCAGCCGCAAAGTATCTTCTCAAGCACGAGGGTGTCTCCGGCTTCTACTCCGGCCTCGAGAGTGCAATGTATGGCGTTGTGCTTAACAATATTGTTTACTATTACTTCTACGAGGCTCTCGCTAAGGTGATCATCAAGAACCGTACTCAAAGCAAGCAAATACTCTCTCCGCTCGAAAGTATCATCACCGGAGCCGTTGCAGGCTCTGTCACGGTGTTCTCAACAAACCCGATCTGGGTCGCCAACACACGTATAACGGTGAAGGGAAACAACAAGCAATCCACACTATCTGCTCTGCTGGAGATTGTCAAGAAGGATGGTGTCAAGGCGTTGTTCTCCGGTGTTTTACCAGCACTTATCCTTGTGCTGAACCCGATCATCCAGTACACCATTTTCGAGCAGGTCAAGAACTTGATCAACAAGCGTAAAGCTGGTGGTCTTACCTCTGTTCACGCCTTCATCGTTGGTGCAATTGGTAAGCTCATTGCTACCGGCTCCACATATCCATACATCACATTGAAGGCCCGTATGCACTTGAAGAACGAAAAAGGTGAGCGTCCAACTACCATCACTGGATGGGCCAAGGAGATCTACACCAAAGAGGGTATCAAAGGCTTCTACAACGGTATCTCTGTGAAGCTGTCCCAGAGTGTTCTCACTGCGGCTTTCCTGTTTTTCTTCAAGGAGGAGCTCACCACGATGGCGATCAAGCTGCTGAAGGTAGCCCGGCGTTCTCGTCGGGTATCTGGTTTGACCAAATGAATGTTGTGTGATCTTTATGGATGTGTCGATATGCAATTTTTATATTGTGTCGCTCGAAGTGATTTTTCGTGGATGTATTGATTAATATATGCAGCAATTTTCATTTTTTCGAGTTGGTGTGGATCATATAATTATGAAGTTAGCTAAGCTTTTTCATGCATCTGCATGTTATATTGCTATTAGTAACTCAGAAATATTCTATATTTATATTGCAGAAACTGTCATACATATCGACGACTAATATTTATTAATCGGCGTGTGATTTTTCATGGATTCCGGCGTATATTTCATATTGATAATTATATAACAATGCAAATATCTTGATCATTAATGGCGGCGCGCAGGCGCTGTAATATCAGTACCATGAAGTGAATATTAATATTAATATTTTAATTCATATTGTATTTAGTGATAATATTGAAAATAAATACATAATACATGAGTAATTTTATAACTAGAATATTAATTAATATTATAAATGTCGAAAATATAGTTCTCGAGTTGTTCATAATTAATTGATATCCAGCTGAGTGATTCATATTGGATCCGCTTGTGTGATTATAATTTATATATTATTATTAATATATAATTAATTGAATTGATTATAATTTATAGACATGCAATCTAGTTTGCAAATTATTACGTGTAATTCCTTGAAGTGATTTTTCAACGAATACATTAATAATGTACTATCTTTGATTATGAAGTGTTCACTTGCTGCAGCATAAGTCATTTTTGATCATGGCACATAGATGTATTGATAGAATGCAATTTTATTAATGATGTGTCTGCACTTGAAGTGATCTCTCGAGATGGATGTATTGATATGCAATTTTCAATTATGAAGTGTCACTTGAAGTGATTTTTCAGCCCCTCGTACGTGAAGAAGATGGCAGCATTTGACGGCACAGCACGGGTCAGAGTAATACCCAAACCTCTGTAGAAAGCCTTTATTCCACCATGACGGTATATTGTGCGAGCAGCAGCACTAAAACTGGTGGGTGTCTGCTCTGGGTTCACAACACTGCTTGTCTGCATCCTGCTCTTTACCGTATCAGCTGGGAATAACGACAAGTTATAAGCAATACCTGCAGAGGCACCACTTACAAGCAGTTCGGGAATAGTGTTTTTATCGTCTGAATTGGCAGTACGCCCGAGTCTCAGTTCTTTCAATGTCAATGAAACCAGCTCATAGACACCAAACCAGGACGCTGAACCACCACACTCACGCAATAGCGTTCCAGTTTGGCCAAACCAGAACCCTTTAATTCCACCAGCTTTCCAGACGTCTCTGATATGTCCCAGTACTGTTTTGGGTTTTCCTGTTGACGAATATACCTGCTGGACTTGCATCTTACACTTGATCAACTCAATGGGCGTTAGCACATAGGAAGCAACGAGACCGGAAATACCACCACATAGCACGAGATACGGCAGTGGAAGATCGTTCTTGGTATTTAGAACTTGGTTTTTGAGGACATCCTGAGCGAGTTCATAGGAAAAAAAAAGTGTGGCATTCTCAGCAGCTGCGCCAACTATGGGAGATGAGATTCCTCTGTAGAAGCCCATGAAGCCCTCTTTCCTGAGCGTTTGTTGGATACAGTCCAACGTAGACTTATACAGCAGGGGCTGACCATGCGGTTGAGATTGTAGACGGACTTTGACCGTATCGAATGGGTACTCGATTGTCTTCCCGACACATCCTGAAAGCTATGGGAAAATGTTGTTAGCATACTGTGGGGAGTTTCTTGACATGATGGACGTACGGAACCGAATAGGAGGTCTTTCAAGCTCTCTTTCGGGCTAATTTTCTCACCGGACATTTTCTGTGTAGTGAAGATCACAGCAATATGAACAAAATGTGTTTAACGCAAAGAGGCTCCCCAAAAGCTTGCACTAGTTGAAGAATCTGTGGCTCGAGGAAGACCGTCCCGGGCCGATGCGAAAAAAAAAAATATCGGAGTCGTGCCCCGGCAAAGCCGAAGATCATCCCGCAAAAACAATATGGCACTTCCAAGGTCTCTGTCTTTCGTGCCATTTAAGCTTCAATTAAGTATAACAATATGGCTGCGAAGGTTAAACGGCTCTCAGGCCTCCAAAAAGAGGTTCTCAAGCTCTACAGAACGTGTTTACGGACCTCTTACACGAAACCAAAAGTATGTCGCTCCGGGATCGCTTCTCCGATCACGGAATAAGTCTCGGGGAACCATCAACTAACAGAAGCTGAACAGGAAAGCCAGGCACATTTCTTACAATACGTGAGGTGAGTGTCTATGATCGATGTTGGAAATACATAGGGCTCATACTAACATAGACCCTTTTAGAGCTGAGTTCAGGAAGTACCACAAGCTGCCCAAGAAAGAGTACTCCACGATTGAGTACCTGCTTAGAACGGGCCATAGAAGATACGAAATGTTCTCCGCTCCAGAGATTAAGGATATCAAGTGATTTTTATGTTAGTGTCCCCAAAATATCCTCCAATACCTAAGCTCATTAAGCACAACCAGCTTGTTGCATCCCTTTACATAGCATGTCGGGCCCTCCAGGAGAAAGCCGATCACCTCTTCAATTTCAAATGATTCATGTTTATCCATACGTCTTTCCTACATTTGTCTACGGATCGTAGAGTGGTAAGCTTCAGTGTCAGATATGTTAAATTCAATTATGATGAGCCTGCACACACACAAAGGTCAGCTGTTGCATATCTATAAATTCAAACAGGAAGGAGCAATCACAAAAATGAACGAAATAAAGATTTGCTCAATTTCACAAAACAAACGAAAGAAAGAGAAAAAATTGTTCATACCAGTAAATCAGCAAAATAACAGATCATCAGCTCTGATCCACCTTATCGAGGATCCTGTCCTGATTCTTCAACATGAATTCGGTCACATTGTTTCTTGGAGCCATATCCATCAACTCCTTCTCACCATCAGAAACCCTTGCAAGAGTTGGAGCAAACACAACAGCCAAGTTATGATACGTCATCTTATTTAAATGGGAATAAGATTCAACGTTCTTGAGATGTGTCAGCATGCAGATCAAAGTCTTCCCATTAACCTTTGGTAATGAAGAGATCAACTTAGCTAGAGAATCAATCTTCTCTGAATCTGCCTCAAGCTTAGCAACTGAGATGAAGCTATCATAACACTGCATGGTAATCACCGGTTCTGGAAGATGAAAGTATAGATATCTCTTCAACGAACTCGTAATGGCATTGACATCACAATTGCTCAAAACATTCTCCAATTCTTGAGAGGTTTCCGCTTGAAGCAAATTGTTGAAGGCCTTCAGAATAGCATTCATTTGAGAAGTGGCACCATTCTTACGGTAAAGACCTTCAGAATCCAAACCTCTCTTCTCAACCTCCGAAACCAATCTTGAGATGATCAATGGGATATGTCTCTTCTCATAGGTGGCTCTCATTTCCAAAGAGGAATTGAACAAATCACTCATAATCAAAGCACTAGAAGACCCATTGCTTACCACAGAAGTTCCAGAACCATTAGAATTCTCTAGATTATGACCCTTGGTGTTCATTAACTTCTTATTATCATTACCACCAAGCTCATCAGTTTCTTCGGTTCTTAACATTGGCGCCGAAATCTGTGGGTTTCCTCCTTTCTGATCACTCAACAGATGATGGAGTGAATAATTGGATTGTGAGCTGGCAATTCCATCATTCTTAGGACCAAATCTTTTCCAGAAACGAGCTTTAGACTTTGGTTGCTTAGATGCATCGACATGGACAGTCTCAGCAATGGCCACCGTTGGAGTACTTCCTGCTGTTCCTGCAGAATGTGGGGGTACAGATGCTGATCCTGGTTGAGATGATGAAGATGAGTATGCTTGTTGTTGAGAATTGGATGTGAAAGGTGTAGCCTCGTTTATATCATCTAAGGATGATTTGGATGATTGACCTTGAAGTTGGATCTTGAGTTGATTCAATCTTGATTCAAGTTGAATGATCTCCAAATTCATGTGATCTCTTTGTGCTGTCAGCTCATTAACTTCTTTGAGCACTGTGGTCTTGGTGATCTTCAAATCACGGATCTCAATCTTCAATGAACGAAGTTCCAATTCTGCATGAGCCAGCTCATTATTTTCAACGTTAGCATCTGATCTGGATCTGGCGTGTAATGACTGTTTTCTCTTTGGTTTCTGTAATAAATCTGAATCAGGGACTGGTGGGGTGGTGAAGAGAGCAGCACCTTGGTATGGTGATCCCTGGCCGATTTTTGGTGTGTGATAAGAGTAAGATTCATCAAATTTGTCTTTCGATTCCATGAGTGGTGAAGAGATTCTGTAATTCTCCACAGATGTCTGTGAAATGGACTTCTTGTGCTTTCTGAAATTGAGGAAATTTTTTGGTGACCTGATAGATCTAGACTTCTGCAAACCTTCACCGTTTCTCTTAGCGTTGTTGTTACTGGGTGTCAAGCCAGTAGGAGACATGAGTGCACTTTTCCATGATTTTGCACTTCCTGGGACTTCAACTTCGTGTTCCACTTCTTCCTCAAGAGACGGTCTTCCGGCTGTGTTGGCAGAGTATGAACGTTGATGTTTAACAACTGGTTGAATCTCATTATTAAAATCTGGAGAGATGTCTGTACTAACAAAACCATTTTGTGTAAGATTCATATGCTGTTGTTCTGTTGCAACCTCCTTATCGAAATGTTCATCAAACGACGGCAGTCCTTGAATATTTAATCCTGTCGGTATGCTATCACTGTGTCTCATTTCACCAAAGCTAGGAGGTTTCCTAATATACTTTTTGGAGTCGTCGTCACTGTCGCCCATATCAATGAAATCATCATCCGGAAGCTTAGGAGGAGGAATGTTTGGTGGGGGTGATTCATTGATGTAACTGGAAAGAATGTTGTTGGATGAACTAGAACTGATATCACCAAGCACAATGGCCTGTCGGTTCTTCCCATTAGGAGTGTACACAGTTTGTTTCAATGGGGAGGCTGAGTTGAGTCTGTCTGGAGTCTCGATACCCAAATACTGGCTCTTCGGTGTAGATACTTGTGATGCTTGTAGATTTTGTGTATGCTCAGTGGCCTTGGTATTATAATTGAGATCAATACCGTCGTTACTGCCCATAGAGGAAAGGTGTGAGGGGAACTTCATAGGAGAGACAGCAGCTGGTGGTTCCAGTAGACGATTTGAATCATTAACCTGTACCATAGCTCTTTCCGGTGATCTTGGAGGGACATCGCTGGCGCCAATGGCAGTAGTGAGAGTAGCAACTTCGGTGACACCTGGAGTTGACACGTCAGATGCATCTGTTTCAGCTGGTGACATTGCTCTGAGATAATCAGAAGAGGAGCGTGGAGACTCTTCATGTGGTACTCTTGGCAAAGATTTCTCTGGGTTTGGTATTTTGGACATTCTCTGCTTCAGTCGTTTCTCATTGTCGTGTCGCCTCTTCTTCTCCAATAGTTTTTCATGACAGGACATACAGAACAGACCTTTTGACGTTCTGGCATACTTCAAGTCTTCAATTCTCTTCTTACAGTTGCGACAGCAGAAGCAAGAAGAGCAATAAGCCTGATCACCGGTCAAAATGGCCAGATCATCGATTTTCTTACCACAGGCATTGCATGCGTAGGAACAATCGGAACAGATCAGATCACCGGTTCCCAGCACGAGGAAGTTAGACGAGGTTCCCAGAAGCTTCGAGCACTTGGAGCAGCTGAAACAGTACATGTGCCATCTATCGCCTCCGAGTTCATAAGCGTGGCCCTCGAGAATTGGCTATGATTTGATGTTAGTATTTCGAGTTGAGCGTTGCATTCCCCACCGGTATGGGCAGACGGAGAGCGGTGTACTTACCAAGTCGCATCTTCTGCATTTGTGAGAGTCCTCGTCGTCATCATCCATTATGGAGCTCTGAGCTGGAGACAGAGGGGTGTTATAGGTGGCCATGGTGAAGTTGCAAACCTTTGGATATGTAGCAAAGACGCGAGATCAGATAGATCTCCCTGGGCGGCTAACGAGGGAAGGCGATTTGACAGGGCGGTAAAAGAGAGAAGCTACCTCTGGGTGCAATTAGTGTGAATCGGGCGCTTTCGTTGGCCTGTGCGACAAATTGACGGAGCAGTGTGCCTAAAAGGGTGACCTTGTATCACGCGTCAGGTTCTCTCCGGATGGTATGGTGCGTGGAGCAGGCGGCAAACGAGCAAATGCTGTGAGCTGGTGAGGATTTGTGGTGTTTGGTATTTGATGGAAGGGAGCTGTTCCCGGTGGTCTTCCAGAAAAGAACTCTCCCGTTTTTGGTGGCGTAGAACGGGTGGTGTTGGTGACAGAGCTATAAATTGGGCCTGTTTCACCGAGTTATTACTTGTTGAGGGAAGAAAAGGGAGGCGCGCGTATAATTGTGGGAAGCGAGGATCGCGGCGTCTCAAACGTGCTGCCGGTCCAAGCTAGCGTGTCGCGGTGTTATGGAGCCGATGGAGTGGCTTAATGCCTTTGTAGGGCTTTGATCTCGGGTATTCCCCTACTGGAGCTCTCAATTGAACGTGTACACCACACGAACAAGAGCGATTGGCGGTGATATTGTTGGCGCGACGCTTGTAATTTGAGTGTTCCACCCAGCCCAGTTTCGCTACGCCCACACACATACATACGCCTACGTCGCCAGGCTCTAGAGCCCAGTCTTCTTCTCCAGGGACCCTCGAATTCTGAGACAGCAAATAGCCCTCACACAGCCTAGGCTGGGCCTCTGGACCCGGAGTCTGGGCCCGGGCCTGGACCTCATCATGGCTCCATCGCCCCCCTGACACTCGAACAGCACAATGCACCTGTTCGCTCGTTTATATTAGCCAGACGGAACTTGCCGAACTTTGCAGCATCAATAGCTTTTTTCGATGCTCAAAAATGTGGCACAAAGAACACGATATCGGGCCTCACCGCTATTTGTTCTCAGCCGGTACATTGTGGCCATCTCATCCGTCATCGCCGAGCGCATCGTTTCGGTCAGGTACCGGACCCGCACAACTCGTGGGGCTAAAATTGGGCGTTTTGACGCGTAGCGTGAGATCATATCACGTGATTATCACGTGATGATAGCAAAGTGCTCGTGCACGTGACTGTTGTGTGGCAGTGCACGTGATCTGTACTTTTCGTGTGAGATACCGCGAATTTTGCCGTCTGGTGGGAGATCGGGCTTCAACCGCTGAGAGCTTGTTCTCTTAGCAAAAACGTGCTTAGGAACTATCTTTCAACTGCACATTTTGTCTGAGAACCTTACACTCAAGCTAAATCTCGATAGCACTCAAACACAGCGAAAGAAGCACACATACACATCCTCCTAACCACATCACAGCCCAACACAATGTCCACGACAGAAACAGCTACCGTATCAGCCCCATCCAAGTTCCTCGGTGAGCTCACAGGAGGCAGAGTCGTTGTGAAGCTCTATTCTGGTGAAGAGTACCATGGTATGTTCACCCCAAGTTTTTGAGAGGCAAAAATGTCACGTTCGGCCGTTCACAGAAACATAAGTTGACTAACATGCATCATCAGGAACGCTCGACACCATTGACGGCTACATGAACATCGCCCTCGAGGAGACACAGGAGGTTATTGAGGGAAAGACAACGAGAAAGTACGGAGACGTGTTCATCCGCGGAAACAACGGTAAGTTTATCATTTCAATAGAGTAGGTAAGAGGAACAACGACACTAACCATTGAGCAGTCCTTTACATCTCCCAGGAGTGAAAATACCCTCAACCCGATGTTTAATGTACTATAGACGACTTATTTCCGTTGTAACGTGCCCTTTCCCAGCGTAGACTTCTCACTCGCCAAACGTCGCTCCCCTTATATACTGCGCAATCTCACAGCACTTCCCGATCGGGTAATCAACAACTCTGGCACAACTGCCGCGCCCGCGACGGCGGATTTATGCGCTGCCAATTGAATTCGCTGGAGCAGCATGAGGAAAAACACCAAAAAAAAGTGAGCGACACAGCACGTCTTGGTGTTGTTTTGGAGTTTCAGCACCAACAAACCCGGCAAAGATGTCCTTCATTATCAAGCGTCAATTGTCCACTTTGATCCCACCAAAGATCGCTTCTGCTAAGGTATGTGCCGCCGTTTGCCGTTAGCCGCCGGGTTTTTCGACGGTTTGTGTTTCGGGTGCGTGTTCGTCCGGAGAGAAAGGAGCTCGCAAACTCGGACTGTGTCAGCATCTATGAGCCAATTGGTGCTGAATAATCACGCAAACGTTGTGTTTCAGTGTTGTTTGGGCCGTTCAATGATAACTTAATGTTTCACCAAACGAAATCAAAGAAAGCGTGATTCAACGATATATCTCCAAATCACCGTCATACGTCCAAATCACCAGGGCATCACTCCCGATCACGAAATTCCACAACTTCATTACAGAATACTAACAAGTTCCGCAGAACATTGGCTCCAACCCAGCTGCCAAGAGATTGGCCTCCGTTGTCGAGTTCTACAAGGCATTGCCACAGGGCCCAGCTCCAGTCGTCAAGCCTTCTGGCCTCATCGGTCGTTACAAGGAGAAGTTCTTCAACGGTGACAACGCCACCGGTAAGCCATTGTTGCACTTGGCCGGTTTCGTTCTTGTCTTTGGTTACTCCCTTGAGTACTACTTCCACTTGCGTCACCACAAAGCTGGTGGTGAGCACCACTAAATCTGGAGTTGAGAGTCGGTTGAGTTTGATATTCACTTTTTAACAACTTCTTGCTTCCCACACAACATACACACAGCCTTGGCTGCAAAACAGGCCTTTTTTAACGAGATTCTAGAATGACTCTTTTCCCTAACGGTTTGACCCGATGCATTGTTTGTCTTCATTGAGACAAGGGTTTGGATCTCTAAAGGAGAGAAAGAAAAAACATTTACAAAATCCATGTTTATGACATTAGAAAACCACATTTCAGTAGTTGTATTATATAATCTAGGACCAGCAGGCGTGTCCCACTACAAATAACTCTCCAACCAATCTTTGAACTTTTGCACCTTTTCCTCCTTGGTTCCGCTCTCGTCTCTGATGATCTCCAGCATCTTGTTGACCTCTGGAACCTTCCATCTCGCCTTTCCGTGCAACCTACCAAACTCGAGTTCAAACTCATTCAGCTTCACCCAGTCATTCCAGTCAGTAGCACCTGCGATTTCTAATCCATCAATCCCTTGAACTTCACCACCAATCACTCCTGTTTCAGCATCGTGTGTAATGGCAGCTGCAACCGCATTTGAGTCGACCAAAGTGTTCAAGATGGGACCTCTCTTGTGATTCTTGATCCAACCAGCGGTGTAAATTCCTGGAACCTCAACACCATCCTGGTTCAATGCACGAGAGTCCCTGCTGGTGATAACACCCCTTTTATAGTCGAATTGAATACCGAGCTGATCGAGTCCCACCACAGGAGACCCTCTGAAGCCCAGTGATGTGACGACAAGATCCGTCTTGAAAGTTCTGAACTTGTTGGGGACTGGTTCAACCTTTGCCGGTGATTCAGGGGAGTCGTGATATAGCTGATTCTGCTGGAAAGTTATCTCAGACACCAAGTTGGGATTGTTGGGGTTCTTCTTGATGGACACTGGGGAAAGGAGGTACTCCAACTTCCAGCTTTTGGTGTACTGGTCTGGAATTTGGAACTTCTTCTTGCCCCTTCTCTCCTCGATAGGCTTCATATACTCCAGCAGGGTATCCAGCTTTCTCTTTTGAACTCTCTCTAGCTTGTTCTTGATGGGTAGAAGTACCTCAATGATATCGTGGTCAATGCCCTCGAACTTCACCCCGTATTTCTCCAACTGTAACAGCTCCCTGATCTCTTTCGTGGCAAAAGCACTCTCCATGAAGCCTCTTCTGGCCACAATCTTGATATCCTTCACTTTGCTCGTTTGCAGAGTGCGGATCACATGTTCAGTAATATCACTACTCTTGATCTCTTCGACGGGCAAAAGCAGCAGTCTTGCAATGTCCATGGCGACGTTACCATTACCGATGATCACCACGCTCTCAGCCTCTGCCAATGGGGGTCTCACGTGTTCTGTGTCAGGGTTCCCGTTGTACCAGCCGACAAACTCATGGGCATTGATAACTCCTGGCAGATCCTCGCCTTCAATGCCCAAAGTGCTTCCACGATCACAACCGTAAGCAAGGACAACACCATTGAATCTCTCTTTCAACTCAGCCAGGGAAACGTCCTTGCCGACCTGGACGTTTCCTCTGAACTGGAAACGGTCGCTCTTCGCAGCCTCAGTGAATGTCTCTTCGCAGTTCTTGACCTCAAGGTGATCAGGGGCAACGCCGTATCTGCTGAGTCCAAACGGCGTTGGAAGCTTCTCAAACATCGTCACGTTGATATTTGGACGCTTGAGAAGGTCGTGGGCCGTGTAGAAGCCGGAAGGCCCAGAGCCAACAATGGCGATGTTCAACGTCGACTGTCGGCGAAGGTGAGCTATGGAGATGTGGCGGAGACGGGGACGAAGCATTTTGTCAGTGTATGAGCTGAACCGGGAGGGGGTGTTTATTTGGATAAAAATCAATCCTTTACGGCTTTTTGATGATTTTTAAAAGTGTTGATGGAGTGCAATGCGGAGAGAGCTGGGCTTTTCTATTCGCGATGACACACAGCCGAGATCGGAGTCTCGGATTCTGATCTCATCATCTACATCTACAACTTGTGGGTTATATTGCTCGAAAATCTTCCATGTTGTTCCAGCTACGTCCACAGCTTCTTCTGAGCAGGATTTGTTTGGAAAGTCGTCATTCATTAAAAAATCTGCCACATTCAAGAGCAGCCATCAGACGGGCCCAGGCCTACCCGAAGAAACCAGTACATCTCGTCTCGTTGTGGACGTTTGTGCACTTAACACTGCAGATTCGGGCATTGCATCGGACACAGCTTCCAGGGGCATTGTCTCCACAGATCGAGCACAACTTCTTGTTTGGCACCATCAGCATCGTGTTCTTCTTCTTGCTCACCACGTTGAAGAGGATCGCAGCATTACGCTCGTCTTCGTCGAGGTAGTTGGAGAGGCCTCTTCTGGACGCCAGGGTCTTTCTCACTTGCTGCAGCGAACTCTGCTTGGACTTCGTCTTTGGGTTCTTTGGGGTCTGTCTTGGGAACCTCGGGTAGTCGAACGTGATACCAAGCTTAGGCAGGTCGATACGGGCGTTCTCGTTGTAGTTCTCCCTATCCAGCTCTGCAAATCGCTTGTTAGAGTTCTTCTCCTCCACCAAATCCTCCGTCAGCGCTGTACCGTGTATCGTCGACTCGATAGAGGCCAGGTTGTAAGAGCCTGGGGCGAGTCGTTTACGTGGACGGTTGTCCTGGGTGGCGCTCCGGCTCTTGGCACGTGACGGCACGTTGACAGAAGACGTGAAGTAATAGTCCTTGCTGTATGTGTTTGGGTTAATCTCCTCCACCGACGACATGGCTTTATGGTGTTTTTGTGGTGTTTTTGTGGTGTTCGTTGTGTGGTGTCTGTTGGAGCTTTGTAGACGCGAAGATCGCTTTTTCTTAGGAGGAAACGACTCGGCCCAAACACTCGGCCCAAACTGGCGATACTCGTTGGCTGCTAAACCCAACAATTTTGATCAATTAGAGGGTAATTTTTCCCTTGTGTTTCTGTATATATTTGATACACTACGCCTTTGTGACCACTTATAAGTTTTAATAGTCACCACTCAAGCCAATTTTCAGAGAGTAGACAATTCTCAACATGAACCTGAGATTTTCCAACGCCGCCTGGCGCGGCCCAGTGATCTAGCTGATATTATACCGTTTATATTTGAAGTTTCCAATATTAAAGCTGAGGGTACACCTATATTTAACCAAGGCATGTGGGGAGCTCTTTTCAAATGGTGCTTCGCCGTCGTTAATATGCCATCTAGCCTGTATGATGTTGAAATAAAGATCCAAGGCCAAGAGGAACACATCTGGGACTAAGGGTTTTCACATTATTCCGTATCATTGGTGCATTAACACGTAAAAGTATACATTGATTGAGCTAAGCGGACGAACAGTTGATCTTTGTTTCGTTTACTTTTGATGTTTTCCAGATCCGGTATCTATCTTGTCTCCAGCCCCCACACAGTGGGAATAGATCAACTGCATGCAAAAGTCAAGACTAATGATAATCACTCCTTAACAAAGACCGCAGCAGCACCCATACCGGTACCGAGACACATGGAGGTAACACCAATCTCGCCTGGCTGCAGCTCTCTCAACAAAGTGGCAATCTGTCTGGTACCAGTAGCAGCCAATGGGTGTCCGAGGGCGATGGCACCACCGCGTGGGTTCACCTTCTTGATGTCAATGCCAACCTTGTGGATGGAGAATAACGCCTGTGCAGCAAAGGCCTCGTTGATCTCGTAGATGGAAACGTCATCAACACCGAGACCTGTGGCTTTGAGGACTTCTGGGATTGCGTAAGCTGGGCCAACACCCATAATCTCCGGAGGAACACCGAGGACTCTGAAGTCAACGTATTTGCCAATGATTGGGAGGCCAAGCTTCTTAGCCACATCACGACGAGCAAGCAATGCACCAGAGGCACCATCAGAAACCTGGGATGAGTTACCTGCATGTGTGGAACCGTCCTTCTTGAACGCTGGTCTGATCTTCCCAAGGGATTGTGGGGTAACACCCTTTCTTGGACCACCGTCGGTGTCAACAACAACTTTTCTCTTTGTAACCTTTGTCTCCTCACTGTCATCGTCGTCCTCCTCTTCGGTGACCTCAATCTCTAAAGGCAAAATCTCCTCCTTGAAGAGACCACTGGAGATGGCCTTCTCAGCCTTGTTGTAGGAAGCAGCAGCAAACTCGTCTTGTTCTTTTCTGGAGATGGAGTACTTGTCAGCAACATTCTCGTTGGTGATACCCATTGGAAGCTCACATTTCTTAGCGTCAACGTTCTTCTTCAACAATGGAGAAAGCTCAGTGAGAGCGCCTGGGCCGTAGTGCTGTGTCATGGACTCGACACCGCATGCAAAGCCGAGACCAATTTGCCCAACCTTGATCTTGTTGGCGATATCGTTAACTGCCGTCAAAGAGGAGGAACACTGTCTGTTGATAGCAACGAACGGAGTGGTGTCTGGAATACCGGCAGCAAGTACGGCAGCACGGTGCTCTGTAGCACCGGCACCTTTGTTCAAAACGTTACCGCATGCGACATCTTCAATCTTGGAAGGGTCGACATTGACTGTCTCGAGGAATTTCTTGACGAATCTATAGAGAAGCTCATCAGACTTGACATCCTTGAAGAGGCCTTTACCACCCTTGGTGATGGCGGTTCTGTAGGCGGCCACGATAACGACATCGTCGTCATTCTTCTGTGTGTACTTAGCAGTGTGAGTGGAAGAGGTCAACTGACCGCTGATTTGAGAGAGTCTTTCCATTGTGTGTATTTGTGGAGCTTATCCAGCATTTCTATTTAGTTGAAGCTTAGTGAAAACACAAAGCGGCAACGGGTTGTTATATAGTTTTGGTGGAGAAAAGCGGAGGGGCAAAAGTGTGGAGAAGTTCCCGTGGCACATCGCCCGCAACTCCACACAGCTGAGTTGCCGAGGCTTCTCCGCCCAGCGCCGGCAGCCGAGGCTGGAGTGGCGCGAAAAAAACGGGTTCGCGGGGTTATGTAGCCCCGTCTCCTAAGGTCGTGGCCCTACCGCCCTTCAAAGACAAACATAATGGAGTAGCAAGATCTATTTACAAAAAGCCCCTTCCGCAAGCTTGGCTCAAGCAACCTTCAATTGTCGATATATTGGAAACACATAGGCGGTCTCCCACTCAATTGACCATAGTAGTCAGACACAAACTCACAATAAACCATGCTTGAGTCGCTCGTTGCAAGCATCCTCAACAGGTTTTTGGTACGTTCTTCCCTATAATGCCCCTTGCCTATGTCTTCGCAGGCGGCGAGATGACGGGCGGCAACTGTCAAAACTGCTACTAACACATAATCAAGGGAAGCTATGTTGAGAACTTTGACCCCAAACAGTTGAACATTGGTATTTGGAGCGGTGACGTCAAGTTACGAGACTTGAGACTCAAGAAGGAGTCGCTAGACAAGCTTGAGTTGCCCATTGACGTCAAGTTTGGACATCTCGGTGAGCTCACGCTACAGATCCCCTGGTCTAACTTGAAAGGTAAGCCAGTCAAGGTTGCCATTGAGGATGTGTACCTCCTTGCTGCGCCGATTGTGCAAGATACCTACGATTACGAGACCCAGATGAAGAGGGAGTTGGCGCTCAAACTCCGCAGACTTATGGACCTCGAGCTCAGAACACGAGCCAATCCGACTAACGCCATTTCCGACGAAGACGCTGCTAAAAACGAGTCCTTCACAGACTCTCTTGTCACCAAAATTGTGGACAACTTACAAGTCACCATCAAGAACATTCATGTGAGGTATGAGGACGTTGACAATGCTTTCTCAGACAATCCATATGCCATTGGTGTTGTTTTGAAAGAGTTATCCGGTGTATCAACAGATGAAAACTGGTCTCCCACGTTCATTTCTGTTGCAACCCATTTGACGCATAAGCTCTTGACCTTGAATTCTCTATGTGCCTACTGGAACACTGATACGAAGTCTATTTACACAGACGATCACAACAGGCTCCTTGAGGAGTTCAAGAATTCCGTTATCAGTGAAGAAACGATGGATCAGTTTGATGATACACAGTTCATCTTGAGGCCCGTGACCGGCGTTGGTCATCTAACACTCAATAAGCTTGGTTCCACAGAGACGGAACCTCATATCAGAACAGAGGTTTTCTTCGAGGAATTCAGTGTCGATTTGGACTCTCATCAATATAGAGATGCCTTATTATCGGCTTCAAGATTTCATTGGTACAACAAGACACATAAGTTCAAAAGATTCAGACCAACAGTCCCATTACAAGGTCATGCCAAAGAATGGTTCCGTTATGCCGGTGAAGCGGTACTCAGTGAAATTCATGAAAAGAACTATCGCTGGAGTTGGGACTATCTTAAGCAGCGAAGAGATGACAGGAAGGCTTACATCGAGCTATGGAAACAAAAGCTCCTGCTTTCAGATATATCACAGGATCTTGCCGATGCTGAGAGCAACGATGAGTTACGTAAGCTTGAAGAAAGACTTCCTTATGAGGACATCAAGTTCTTCAGATCTCTTGCGAGAAATGAGATGAGAAAGAAAAGGTTGGCTGATGCAGCAGAAGGTAAAGCTGATACTACCCAGGCCACTGATCCTGCTGCGCCTGCTTCTGGCGGGTGGTTCTCAAGTTGGTGGAGCAAACCAACCGATGGCGATACTGCTGATAGATTGGTCATGACAGATGAGCAGCGTGAGGAGTTCTACGATGCCATCGAATTCGATGAGACACGTGCTATTACGGAAGCTATCAATGTCCCTCGCGATCGTGTCAACTTTGAGTTGAAGGCACAGTTGAAAAGGGGTGGTATCTCCATCAGACACAAAGAATCTAGTAAGGATCTTGCTAAAGTTATTTGGGAGGGATGTTCTGGTCAGCACTATCAGAGAGTTGATTCTTTCTTGTCCACATTCACCTTACAGGAGTTCAAGGTTGAAGATGGTACTGAGTCAACACTGTACAAGAATGTTGTCAGCGTAAAGCCATTGAACTCTGATCTTGAACTGGAAGAGACTACCGAACCATTCTTCAAGGTTTCTCTTGAGAGCAATCCATTGGATGGTTTGGCAGATGCTGCTTTGATGGCCAAGTTGAGGAGTATGACGATTTTTTACCACGTTGACTTCATAAACGAGATCATAAAGTTCTTCACTCCACCGAAGGCACATCTTGAGACTATCAATGCCATCATGAATGCTGCGGAAGCCACTGTTCAAGGTCTTACTGCTCAGACTAGAATGGGACTTGAGGCCATTTGGGAAGACCACAAGATCATCAATACAAAGCTTGATCTTCAAGCACCATTGATTATTCTTCCGTTAGATCCCAATTCGTGGGCATCACCATGCGCAGTTATCGACGCTGGTCATATCAGTGTTGTCAGCGATCTCACTCAAACGGAGAGAACAAAAACAATAAAGAACTTGAGTCCTGAGGAGTATGCGAAGATTGACGTTGAAGAGTTGAGAACGCTCATGTACGATAAGTTCAATCTTCATTTACAGGACACACAGGTTCTCATTGGTCCAACAATCAGATCGACTATAGAACAGCTTCACTCGGGTAAGAACAGCTCATCTCTGGTTCTTGAAAAGTTGGACATGAAGCTTCTCGTTGAACTCTCCATGATGCCAAGCTCATCCAGTCTTGCTAAACTCAGAACAAAAGCTTCGCTTCCAAGGTTTGTTGCCAAGATCAACGACTACCAGTATAAAATCATGATGCAGTTACTTGATAAATGTATTCCGAATTTCTCATCTGGCGAAGTCGATGAAGTTGATGATGTTGTTGCTCAACAGTTTGCTGTTCCATTCGATGTTGGCACGGGTATGGAAGATAGTGTCTCGATCCATGAACTCAGCCCATCTCCTGAGCTATCTGATGACAATAATGAACTCAATCAATCCAACTCTCTTGAGAAGCAACACATATTTGAACTTGAATTCAATGTTGATAAGGTTCAATTGTCTCTCTCTAAGTGCAAGGATGGTAAGACTATGGCTGCTGATCCAATTGTGGATGTTATCGCTGAAAGATTCTCTCTTGATTTCTTCAAGACAGAGTCTGATATGCATGTTGACTTGACACTTGCTACTTTCAATATTGAAGATTGGGTCGACCAGTCAGGACCAAAGGAGTTCAGGAAGTTGATCTCATCCAACAATTTCCTAGACACAGAGGACGTTGATACTGGCAAGGACATCTTCAAGTTGAAATATAACAGGGTAAGGAGACTAGTAAACCTTGATAGTAAGGAAATTGAACTCTTCGATCAGGATATTGACCTCAACCTCTCTAAGTTGAAAGGTGTTTTAACACTCAAAAGTTTCATGACCATTTTAAACTTCATCCTGACCACGTTCACTGATCCAAACCCACCAGAACAACCGTCTGATGCGTTGAGACACAACGATGCTTCAGATATTGAGACATCTCCACAGCAGATTCGCTGTAATGTGAACCTTGATGGTGTTATGTTGGTACTCAATGATGAAGGTATCAAGTTGGCAACGATTCAATTGTCCACTGCCTTATTCGATATCTTAGTTTTGCCAGAGAAGATGAAGGTCTACTGTAAACTTGGTGCCTTGACTCTGCATGATGAGGTCAATGAGGGCACTTCACGTGATTCGGTTCTCCGTAAACTACTAAGTTTCGATGGAGATGAATTGGCTGAGTTCACATACGAGACTTATGATCCTGTTTCCAATGCTGATCTTGATTACTCCTCCAGCTTTAACTTCAAGGCAGGGTCCTTAAGATTGAACTTCGTGGACGAACCTTTGAATAAGGTTATGGGATTCTTCAGCAAGTTCCAGCAGATGAAATCCTACTTCGACTCTGCCAGAGATTCAGCTTTCAACCAGGTGAACCTCCAGAACCAGAATATGAAGCTTGATTTCACCATAAAGACACCGATCATCATGTTTCCAAAGATTGTGAATTTTTCTTCCGACGAATATGATGATGTGACTGTGTACTTGGGTGAATTCCATGCCTGCAACACCTTTGTCAAAGAGTCTGAGGGATATCTCAACAAGATGGACCTAAGTCTCCGGTCAACCAGGTTGACGTCTAGCTTCCACCTTGATTCTGGTATCCAGTCTTTGAAGATTATTGATGATGTTGACATCTCCTTTGACATTGACCTTTTGACCAATCCTATTGACAGACCTTCCATCAAGGCAATTGGTAATATGACTAACGTCTCTGCTGATTTGACAGCCAAACAGTTGTCCTATCTTTATGCTTTGCTTCAGACTGTGCCAAGGGTGTTTGAGTTCGATGACACGAAGTCCTTATCTGAGATTGAAGAAGCTGCTGTCAATGCAAACCAAGTCATTGCTCCAAATGCTGTTTACCATGCTAACAAGGATGTGGTGACCAGACCTTCAACAGATGCTACCATATGTGAAAATCCTGAGGCTGTGAAGGTTGACTTTGCCTTTAAAGTCCCAGAGGTGTCTTTGAGTCTTCATGGAAATCCTTCCTCCACCGAACTTGCTGGTACTGGCATTTCCAAGTTCTCACTCAGTGATATTGGACTTACGTTTGTTCAAAAGCAGAGTTCGCACTACTCATCTGATATTCACATTGGTTGTCTTACCGCCGAAGATATTCGAGAGATCAAGGATAATAAGTTCACTGAAATTATCCCAAAGATTGCCGGAAATGATCACCAATTCTGCGCTAAGATTTCAACTGATGGTCCAGCTGACAACAAGAACACAATTGTTATGACCACAATAAACAGTCCGAAGGTTATCTTTGCTATGGATTACTTGTTTGCTTTGAAGTCTTTCATGGATGAGGGCTTCACTCTTCCACCTGAGTTGGTTGTTAGTCAAGTCACACATGATGACTCTGAAGATGATGATTCTTTGATCGATACATTACTGACTGCCGATGATAATACTACTTCTGTCAAAGATCCGGTTTCCAGATTTGGTTTTTCTGTCAATGTGACTGATACGTCCTTGATTCTCTTGGCGGATCCAACCTCTGAGAGCTCTGAGGCCATTGTCTTCAAAATCGAACAACTTCTTGCATCTAAGCAAAACATCTCCACTGCTAGTGCTAATAATGTCGGTATGTTTTTGTGTAAGATGGATAGCTTTGACAGTAACAGAATCAGAATCATTGACGACTTCTCTTCGTCTCTGACTATTGATGACAGAGGAAGTACTGCTGTGAACCACCTTACTGCCATTCAAATTGCCGTTGAACCTCTATTATTGAGAGTCTCTTTAGCGGATATCAAGTTGGCTATTTCAATTGTCAACAAGGCTGCTGAATTGTCCCAATCACACGCATCTGCTGCTGCTGATGATGATGATGATGAAGCTAAATCCACTCCTGAAGACACTTATACCACCTTCACCAAGGAGTTCAGAAGAAAGCTTAGTCGGTACGCCCCAAGTATTGTAACTTCACTCTCCGGTGCGAGATCCAGACGTGGCTCTTTGGTCCAGCAAGAGGTTATTATAAGGGCTGAAGAGCTTACAGCAGATATTGAGGGTTTACGTCTTGTCTTAATTGGTAATGTTAATGAACTTCCTGTCTTGGATATGTGTGTTGAGCCATTCCAGTTGACTGCTAAGAACTGGTCCACAGATATGGAAGTTGACAGCAGTATAGAGTCATTTGTGAACATTTTCAACTACGCCAAATCCGCATGGGAACCTTTGGTGGAGCCTTGGCCTTTTGCTCTTCATGTTTCCAAGGCTCTGTCTCCAAAACAGCAGTTGTCTGTGGATTTGATCGCCAGAAAGATTGCCGAAATCACTCTTTCTTCTCGTTCCATTGCCTTGTTGTCTCAGGTCTTCTCCTCGATTTCTGGTGATGGTGATATTCAGCCTAGAGGTGTCTTGAAACCATACACGATTCTTAACCAAACAGGTATGGATATCAATGTGTGGGTGGCGTCTTCTGATGGAAGTCGTCCAAATCTTACAACAATCAAGGACGGTGATGTTATTCCTTGGGAATTTGAAGACTGGAGAAAAGTTCGTGAGAACTTGGACACTGATAATAATAAGGGTGTTCTCGGTATTGAATTATTGGGATCTGATTACGACCAGCTATTGCATGTACCTGTCACAAGTGAAGGTGAGGAGCTATACATGTTAACTCCAACTGTGAACGGCTATCACAATAGACTCAGTGCTGATGTAAAATTGGGAGACGATAATGTCAAGAGAATCTCTTTGAGATCCACAATTGTTGTTGAGAACGGTACCCAAGTGAATGTTATCATCAAGGGCCATAAGGAATACAAGGTGCTGGCTGGTGAGTCCAGAGCTCTCCCGATTAACGAAGTTTACGGCACCAACTTCTTCATAAAGCCCGACATCAGAGTTTCGTTTGATTGGTCCGATACTTCTGTTTCTTGGAAAACCCTCTCCAAAACATCCATGTCTCTCAGATGTCCTTCAACAGACTCACAGGACTCCACTAGCTTCTTCTTCCAAGTTGATGCCCAATATGATAAGAAAGAACCACTCACCAAAGTCTATCCACATATGAAAGTTGTACTCTCTGCACCTTTGGAGATTGAGAATCTTTTGCCATACGATATCTCATACAGGCTATACGATAGAAGCTCCAAACGTGATTGGAGAAACTTCCTTAAAAAAGGTAATACGAGTCCGGTACATGTGGTCAAATTGGAGCATTTCCTATTGTTGAGCGCTCAACCGGTTGACTCCGGATTTGGTAAGAGTGACTTTGCGATCATCAACTCTCCTGATGACAGTGAATTCAAGCGTGAGACGCGTTTATGCTTGAAGCATGAGGATGGCCAATCATTGAAGCTTGGTATCCACTACTCTACATCCCACAGTGGCGCTGGTCTGAAGGTGACCATTTTTGCTCCTTACATTGTCTTGAATCGTACATCAAGGGATTTATTCGTCCGTGAGAACTATAACACACTCCAATCTAGGGTTTCCAACGAGGATGTCACGAAGACTACTACTCCTAAGATGTTCTCTTTCGAAGAAGAATCCGATGTCAGATCCCGAGCATTGGTGAAGTTTGCTGATTCTGGATGGAGTAAACCTGTCAGTTTCCAAAACATAGGTCAGATGTCTCAGGTAGATATGTTGTTCCCGGACAGACGCACATCTGTAAGTCTTGGTGTCTCTGTCAAAGAAGGTGAGGGTAAGTACCAATTAACGAAGGTTGTTTCTTTGGCACCTCGTTACATCTTAACCAACAAATTCAGTGAGGAGATTGAATGCCTAATTGTTGGCTCGTCTGAACCATTCCGACTCGCTGCAGGAGAGCACCACGCTTTGTATGGTTTACCAATCATGTCCCAGAATCAGGTACTGGTGAGACTTCTTGGTGGAAAAGCAGAGTGGTCTTCGCCTTTCAATATCAAGGATGTTGGTCAGATCCATTTGAAGGCTTACAGACAGGATGTTGGTGTCGTTCTCTTCAAGATTGATATCATGCTAGAGGAATCCTCATTATTCATTCATATCTGTGATGCAGAGAATCATTGGCCATTCTCTATTCGGAACTTCAGTGATCAGGAGTTTTTGTTCTACCAGTCCAATCCAAATGTTGATGAGAATGATGAGACCATCGAAGGTGATGCCGAGTTCAAGCCGTTATACTACAGGATTCCTCCAAAGAGTGTCATGCCATACGCATGGGACTATCCTGCTGGTATCCATAAGGAGCTTGTGTTGAGGGCTGGTGGTCGTGAAAGACGTGTCCAGTTGGCTGAGATTGGAAGCTTGCGTCCTATGAAAATCCCAAAGGCTAACCGAATTGTTGATTTGAATGTTGTTGCTGATGGTCCAACACAGACTCTTATCATCTCCAACTACGATCCAACGGTTTCTCTTTATAAGTTGAATGAGTCTCAAAGTGCTTCCACAGCATCTGTTGCAAACTCTGACCGTTTCAAGGTTATCGACGAAAACTCTGATATAACCACCCAGGTTGTGTTCAAGTTCGAAGGTCTTGGTGTTTCCCTTATCAATGCCCGACTTCAAGAGTTGTGCTACGTCAGCGTTAATGGAATCGAACTGAGATATAACGACTCAGATATTTATCAGACGTTTAGTTGGAAACTCAAATGGCTCCAGATTGATAATCAGTTGTTTGGTGGTATCTTCCCAATTATTCTTTATCCAACAGTTCTTCCACAGTCCACCAAGGAGATGAACAACCATCCAGCATTTTCTGGTTCCGTTACAAGAGTGAAGGACGATACCCACGGAGTTATTTACATTAAGTACCTCACATTGTTATTGCAAGAGATGTCCATTGAGATTGATGAAGATTTCTTGTTTGCTTTGTTGGACTTCTCCAAGATTCCAGGTGCGTACTGGAACAAGAACATTGAAGACAAGTTATGTGATGAGATTATTCACTTACCAGAACCATCGACTTCCTCGTCTGGAAGCGATATCTATTTTGAAGCTTTGCATTTGCAGCCAGTCCAGATGAACTTGTCGTTTGTTCGTACAGAGCGTGTCAACGTTGAGGATAAGAGTTCTTCTCAAAATGCTATTATGTTCTTCTTGAACGTTTTAACTATGGCCATTGGTAACATCAACGATGCCTCTATCAGATTGAACGCATTGCTCATTGATAATGTGAGAGTTCCAATCCCAACTTTGATTCAACATATCCAAACACATTACGGTCAGGCTTTCTTTTCTCAAATCCATAGAGTTATCGGCTCAGCTGATGTCATTGGTAACCCTGTTGGATTGTTCAATAACATCAGTTCTGGTGTGATGGATATTTTTTATGAACCATACCAAGGTTTCGTCATGACTGATCGTCCACAAGAGTTGGGTATTGGTCTTGCCAAGGGAGGTTTGAGTTTCTTGAAGAAGACAGTCTATGGTTTCTCTGACAGTTTTGCTAAAGTAACAGGCTCTATTGCTAAGGGTTTGACAGTTGCAACATTGGATAAAGATTTCCAAGATCGTCGTCGTTTATCTCAACGCAGAAACAAACCGAAGCATGCTCTTTACGGTTTCAGTAACGGTGCTACATCTTTTGTTGATGGTATTACCAGTGGTCTTGCCGGTGTTGCATTGGCCCCTGTTCAAGGCGCCACTAAAGAAGGTGCAAGTGGGTTCTTCAAAGGTATTGGTAAAGGTTTGATTGGTCTTCCTACCAAAACAGCTATTGGTATCTTTGACTTGGCGTCTCAAGTTGGTGAAGGGATCAAAAACACAACCACTGCTTTCGATAGTGATGGTTTGGATAAGGTCCGTCTCCCAAGACACATTCCTCATGATGCTATCATTCAAAAGTACAATGAAAGGGAAGCACAAGGTCAATTCTGGCTAAAGATGGCTGGTGGTGGACAATTCTTAAATGAAGATTACGTTGCTCATGTTGTCCTGCCTGGTGAAGAATTGGCGGTGATTGTCACTTTCAAGCTAATTTTGATGATGTCGACTGCAACGTTGGCTGTCAATTGGTTTATTGATTTTGATCAAATCAGATCCATTACACAGGAGAAAACCGGCATAAAGATTGGGTTGAACAATTCTAAGCAGGGGCCATTCATTCCATTACCACACGCCGAATCAAGAAGATTCCTTTATAAGAACATTGGTGTGGCAGTGAACGAGTACAACAAGAACTGTCAAGTTGTTCCATGATTTATATACATGAATGTCATTTATTGATCTAGTTTGTTCGTAAATATGTTGGGGGTATCACCTGCCCTTTTCGGAAGACTTATCATGAACTTTGAGGGGTCTTCCTTCTTTTCAAACTCGAGTTGAAGACTTCTGGCGCCGATAACCCCATCTGCGGTTTGAATAGCGACATGATCGTTCATGAGTTTGAATTCACCTTGTTTCATTAGTCCAAGGTTACCTGTGTCAAAGATACCATCAAGAATGACTCTTCTCCATTCGTGGATAAGCGGTTTCCTTCTCTTTTTCACCTTCACTTCCTTGAAAGTGTACAAGGCACCAAGCGTGTTATACTGTCTCACGATCTGCTTTGCGGTCTTACTCCAGTCAATTTGGCTCATCTGTGGTGGAATCTTCGGAGCATAAGAGTACTCATATGTAGACTTGAATTGTGGGTTTCTATAGCTTTGATCTCGAACAACATTAACCAACAGCTTAGCACCTTCAATGGCGAGTCTGTCTCTCAGTGATGTTAACGTCTCATCCTCCTGGATCTCAATCTCTGGCGTTTGTGCCACGATTTCACCTCTATCAAACTGTGTTGGATGGAGAGTCTGAACTGTTACGCCTGTATGGGTATCATTGTTCAAAAGAGCGTATTGGAGCGGGCTTGCGCCTGAATAGCGTGGAAGCAACGACGGGTGCACGTTCAATGAATGTGAAGTACTCGATAAGAACTCTTTGGGGATGAGTTTACCGTATGAAACGGCGATTGCAAGGTCGTAATTGTGTGGAATGAGGGCGTTGATCTCGTCTGATGTCTCTGCTCGGATGATGTTTATGCCGTGATTTTGCGCAAACGACGCAATTGGAACATCTGTGACGGTCTTCAGATCTCTCCCAGTGTGTTTCGGGTGTCTTGCAATGAGATCTATGTGGTTTATAAGCTCTGGATCTCGCTCAGAACACTCAACGAGGTGTTTTAGAGACTGAGTACTAAACTCATCGGACCCGAAAAAGGCAATTCTGAGGCCTTCAAAGTGGCCTAAATGGGAGCTGAATTGCCGTATTTGGCACCATCTATTTATCCTGAGCAGAGGCCGTAGTGGAAGCATATCTGTGCTTTCTCTAGAGCTCAGTGGGAGAGTTTTTCGGCTTTGATTGAAGTTCAAGTGTAAACGGTATACAGTCCTGGGGGAGACACATAGCGAAAAAATGAAAACATCCAAATGCGGAAATTTCAAATGCTCAACGAAGAACACATAACCATTTCAACCAGAAACCACAGTACAATGCTCCAGTAGCCGAACAATGGCTCACACAAGAAAACTATTCACTTTGGTTTCAGCCACGTCCATTGGAATCGTTGCTGGAACGCTCTATCTCTTTTCAGCCTACGGGCCTCAATTGGCCCACAGACTTAACTACACGGGGACTCAGACCTCTCTGATAGCATTCGCAGGCTCAATTGGAGTCTCACTGAGTGGAATCCCTGCTGGATTGCTCATTGACTCCAGTGGATCTACGCCGGCACTTGCATTTGGTGCTTTGTCTATCGGATTCGGGTATATTGGTCTCAAGAGCCAATTTGATATCCAGGCTTCAAATGTTGGTATAAGTGTGCTGTTGTCCTTCTTCATTGGGATTGGCTCCACGCTTGTGAACTCTGCCATGATCAAATGTGCTGCTCTGACTTATCCTGACAACAGAGGCGTTGCTACGAGCTTCCCCGTTGCGTCTTATGGGCTGAGTGCTTTTGCTTACTCTTTCATTGGGAACCTGCTATTTGGAGCTAATACATCCAAATTTCTTGGACTATTGGGTTACTCAACCCTGGTTATTGCTGTTCTTGGTATTCGTGCTATATATATGGCAGATGAAGACTCAATGAGACACCTACATACTCCGGTTCAAAGACAATCAGTTGAGCTCGAACTTGAGACTTTCTCTCCGAGAACGTCTTTACATGTTGTTGATCTTGATAGAAAGAACGATGCGGTATCGTTCAGTAAAATGGAGGTGGCCAAGAGCTCAAGGTTCTGGATCCTGCTAAGTATCCTAGGTATCCTTGCCGGATTGGGACAGCTATACATTTACTCTGTCGGGTTTATGATTAAATCTTTGCTACACGGCTCCAATGATGAGGTTATCCAAAGTTCACAATCGTCACAAGTTTCATTGATCTCGATTTGCAATTGTATCGGGAGATTGGTATGCGGTGCAATTGGGGATTTACTCGCTAACAAGTATGAACAACAGAGAAGTTGGGTAGTCTTCATACCAACTATCGTGTTGCTGATTGTCCAGGTGTTCTGTTTCACTGTCTCTGACTATGACAAGCTCTGGATTGCTTCGATGTTGAATGGTATTGGGTATGGGTTTGCATGGAGCTCAATTCCACAAATCTTGTTAGAATTTTTCGGTGTTGAAGTGTTTTCATTTGCTTGGGGGTTCATCAATATGGGTACAATCTTACCAACCTACTTCTTCACACATCTCTTTGGAAGTAACTACGATAATAATTTGATTAAAGACGAAGAGACTGGTACTATTTGGTGTGTTAAAGGACATGATTGTTACGATGAAACATTCTTGGTATCTACTGGATTTGCGCTATTGGCCTTTTTCTTGGTGGTCTGGATCAATGTGAGACCTTTACATCTACGGAAGTATCGCACTGTGCCATAATTCACTTACTGGTGGTGTGTTATCTATGTATTGTAATATATACGTACGCATAGAGCTTATGTAAGCACACGCTGATGATTATGTAATCATTACGTAAGCGCTCTTGGAGCTGACACAAACAAAACCATAAACTTGTACTCATTAAAGACCTCTGGAGACCACCAAAAAATACTCAAGAGATGTCAAAACCGTACAAACCACCCAGACGTACGCCCAATGGGTCCTGGAGAGGAAGAAGCAACAAGACACCAATTGTCGAGTCCCTGAACGCGCCTGAAGATCTGGAAAGACGAAGACAGAGGTTCGAGAAGGAGGCTGTATCTAAGAGAGATAACGGATATGGTCTGATAAGTAGGGGTGAAGATAACAGATTGCAACGTGATCCTGGTGCAAGAAAAGAATTTTTTCAAAAAGTGCTACAAGAGGTGAGTTATTCCAAAAAATGTCGATATTGTGATCCATACTAACGATATCAGTTCTCCGATGCCTTCTCCGAAGACACTCTTGAAAAGTGTCTTGAGAAGCTATCACTTTCCGAAAAGGGCACACACAAAGAGAAGCTATCCAATGTGTTGATGTCGTTGAGTGAGTTGCACTACTTTCAAATATTCCATTCACAACGTTACTAACATTGCAGGAAAACTTCGAGAAGCCTTGTTGAACAGCAAGCCGGACGAGTTCACGAAATCTGTGTTTATGTTCTCGATCCGTGTCTCTGCTCGTATCGGTCACTACCAGACATATGTGCCGAGCATTGGCTACCTCTTGAAACATAATCAGGTGTTAAATCACTCAGAATTGCACGAAATTGCGGTGTTGTATGCCTTGCACTTGTCCCACTTCAACAGAGACCATATGAAGGCTCTCGAAGTGATGTTTGAGTACTGTCCCGAAGACCTCCATCTCCACCGTGTGCTTCTGTCGTTCCGGAAGATGGAGTATTCCACGTGGCTCAGGCTGTATCTCAAGGAGAAAGACGTGTCCAAAGCGTGCATCATGAAATACGGCGAGACATTAGTCGTTGAGCACGCCATAAAGTGTATACAGAGATCGTACTTCCAGCTCCCGCTGGTGTATGTTGAGGAGATGTTCGGAACGTCTATGGAGGTGCTCTGTAGGGAGCATCCGTGCCAATGGCGAGTTGAGAACAGCGTTGTGGTGGTACGTGAGAGGTGATGCGTTATGTAATGTATGCTATAGTTGGTGAAATGTAATGCCCGTAGCGCGCTTCGAACCGTGGCCCCAGGACGTGGTGGTGTCCGGGTGTTTGTCCCACAAAGGCTCCTTCTCTTGTACTTCCTCCTACAGACACCAGGAGCCTCTGTGGAAGACAGAAAGACTGGAAAAGCAGAAAAGACAGCATGGAGAGCTTCCAGGCGATAGAGAAGATCAACTCGACTCCTAACCTCAGTGCGAAACATTTTGAGAGCGAGATCAAGCTTCAAGACGTAATGGAGGAGGTGCACTACCTCAAGGATCAGGTTAGTACGATCACACACATCCTCAATACAAGAGACTAACACACGAAGATATCAACGATAAGACAGCAAATGATGAGTTTCCTTGCAGGATTAGCAGCTATTCCGCCAACTGCGAAGCGTGAGTACAATCACCACCATTATCACCACCATCATACTAACAACGCAGCACAACAAATCTTTGAGGAGAACGTCCAGAGGGTTGCCTCTTTACAGAAAACTCTTGATGACTACGTGGAACGCTACAAAAAGCTGATACCTCTCCTGGAAGTTGTTGAGAAAGATATGGACTTGAAAACACCTGACAGGCTGGAACCATCGCTGAAACAACCATCATCCCAGACGAAAAAGCCTATACGGAGAAGGTCGTACAAGAAGACGAGCAACGCCTCTACGCCACAGACTTTCACGCCGCAGACGACGATCCAGGAAGGTGGTTCTGAGAACCAGCCGATTCTGCTTTAGCCCGTTGTTGTATTCATTTGTCCTTGCTTTGTTACTTGCTCGTTTGTCCTTATATCTTTTGATTGTTACCTGCTTATTTTTCGTCCCTATTGCTTAATTTTTGATATATTATTGCAATATATAGTATATTTATCGCTTATGGATTATGTTTAGCTACCCGTAGAGAATGTGGTGATGGTGCTTAGTCATCGCGCAGCAAAACAGCTTTTCCACCACACGGACATATATAAAACACCCTTTGGACCCTCCTTTTCGGGACAAAAAATGCTGAGGAGCTTCCTATTCATCTGTCTGCTTCTCCAGTGTGTCTACACGACAGATGTTGTTGACGCTTACCAAAAAGCGTCGGACAAGTCCCTTTTCTGGGGCGCTTATAGGCCCAATCTCTACATGGGAATAAGACCGAGGGCTCCACACTCTCTTATGAGTGGATTAATGTGGTTCAACGCCGATAAAATGGAGAATATACAGAAAGTACGCCATGTTTGTGACCAAGGCCTGGACTTTCAAGGATTTGGCTGGGACCAGTACGATCCGAGACTCGGAGGTGTCCAGATCATGAAGGACAACGAGTTCGGCGTTGATATCCACACTTATTTCATAAAGAAAGACGGTAATTGGGCAATGAGGGTTAAAGGCTATCCAAGACCTGGCCATGAGAAAGATGCCAACTCGCTGGTGTTTTATACCGTCTTAGAGAGTGAAGGTGGTATGCTAACATCAGCTTCTGGTTCCCCGTTCGAAGGCTTTGCAGAAGGTGAAAGCATCAAGCTGTTTGGTCAGTCAATTGAGCTAGACGGATTTGATATAGAGATTAACGATGGTCCAACAACAAACACACATAAGAGAGTGTCGAGACGGAACCTTCTGGATCCAAGTTTAGACCCAGCAAGAACCCATCATTTGTCGATGAACGTGCCGGAAGACCAAACTTGGAGAGTTAAGGACATATTCAATGTCATGATCCAGGAATCTATCCAATCCCTTGCTGAGACTCACCATCAAAGTACTATCCAGCCGGATCCCTCCTCCTTGCTTATGTTGAGAAACATCCATAACTTTGAAGGAAATCTCCATATGGTTCAGAAGACATTCGTTGGTGAGTTCGAGTTTGATATCATCTATAACTCTGAAAAATCACCAGAGAGAATAACAACTGAGTCGATTCCATATCTTATCTCCCATATGAACGAGAAGTTCTCTAAGAAATTCAACAAATCTTTCAATTTACAGCCACCTTTCAACACGCCCGAATACGAGTCGTTCGGCCAGAGAGTCCTTTCTAATCTATTGGGTGGTATTGGTTATTACCACGGTGACTCTCTCGTTGACCGTGATGCAGAGTTCAATGAAGAAACGTATGAACAGATCAGATTGAACGGTGTTACAGAAGGCCCATCAGAGTTGTTCACGGCGTGTCCTTCAAGAACTTTCTTCCCAAGAGGGTTTTACTGGGATGAAGGGTTCCATCTGATTCCAGTATTGGACTACGATGTTGATCTTACACTGGAGATTCTGAAGAGTTGGTTCAATTTGATCGATGATGACGGTTGGATCGCTAGAGAACAGATATTGGGTCCAGAGGCCAGATCTAAGGTTCCTAGTGAATTCCAGGTCCAAAGTCCTAAGATTGCTAATCCACCTACTTTGATGCTTGTATTTGTTGATCTATTGACTAGAGCTAAACAGATGCAATCGAATGGGCTTGGTGATTTGGAAGAACCTGCAGAGGTTGAAGAGTTTGGTGAATTGGATTTCACAGATATAACAGATGCCCACCTCAGACACCCAGAACTGTTGATCAATTACGCCGAAGAGATCTATCCAAAATTGCAAAAACATTACCAATGGTTTAGACGTACCCAAAGGGGTGAATTGGAAGAATTCGATCGTGAATCATCGTCAAATGAGGCATACAGATGGAGAGGTCGAACATATACTCATTGTCTTCCTAGTGGACTAGATGATTATCCAAGGGCACCTGTCCCTGATATTGCCGAGTTGAACGTTGATTTGATTAGTTGGATTGGTACAATGACAAGATCCATGAGACAAATGGCTGAACTGTTGGGTAAAGATGAAGATGCTAAGAAGTATGCCAAGATCGAACAAGACATCAAGAACAACATTGATGAATTGCACTGGTCTGAAGACGATAAGACATACTGTGATGTGTCTGTCAATAATGAGGATGAGGATCAATTCTTCTGTTACAAAGGATACATCTCATTGTTCCCATTCCTCTTGAAACACATGGATGCTTCCAGTCCACATTTGAAAGACATCATTAAGCTGATAAGTGATCCGGAAGAACTTTGGACACCATACGGTATAAGATCTCTTTCCAAGTCTGATCCAAATTATAAAACAGGTGAAGATTATTGGAGAAGTCCTATCTGGTACAACATCAACTATTTGATTCTTGATGCTTTGTTGCACTATGGTTCCAGTGGTTCAATGGATACAGAGACACAGCAACTAGCTAACAAGACCTATACTGAGCTAAGAGTCAACCTCGTTGATAATGTCAAGCGGAATCTGGACAGAACAGGTTATGTCTTTGAACAGTATAACGATATCACTGGTGAAGGCCAGGGAGCTAAACATTTCTACGGTTGGACGGCACTGGTTACCAGTATGATGAAGATGCCAACTACTCTATGAACAACAATCTAGGTTTGCATTCGCTTATAAATGTAGAATCCGGCTCCACCGATAGGAATGGTGCGTCATGCGTCCGGCGAGATAACAGAAATGAGGCTTCAGCCGTAGTTTTCCGGGATCACCACGGATTCCCAGAGGAGGTTAGAGAGATCCTACTCACTCTATACAGTATTCATGAGAGTTTGTAGGATGAAGCCTATAACGCGATTACTTATTGGTGAAGACACCACACATATCTGAGAAGAAAAGAAGTGCGTAAAACAGAACATCCACAACTAATTGGCCATACAGTGTAGCATCAGGATTTGCCCACGGCTCGAGAATTTATTATAAATCATGAAAGCGCCCAAAGGCATTGATCTTCTATCTAACAAAAAATATATACAGGCCCCTCCGAAATAGTCGGGCATTCAGCATAGCCTATAATTAGTTCTAAAATTACCACACCAAAAAGTGAGGTACTATCAACTAAACTATGAGCCATTCGCAGCTTTACTATATAACTTCGCTTGAGGCACACAAAACAAGAATTTCACGTTCCCATGGCTTTCAGAGTCAGCTCAGTATTACCTTTTCCGGCCTCGAAAGCGGCCAATTTTAGCTTTTCTTGGTACGCCGGAACTCCGCTTGCGACGAATTCTCGTATAGCTAGGGCGATGGCTGTTTTCGATGACAAAAGCTGTCAGAAACCGCTAAAGAGCCAAAAAAAAAAGGCTGGAATGCCATAGTAATTCGCATGAAAATTGGGCACGTGTATGACTAATTATCTTATGGAGGCGAACCTGTTTCATTTCACGGTGTAATGGTCCTAATCCATCCCCCAACTCATGATTGTTATGAGGTAAGGCCACCGTTGCGAAGACAATGGCCCAGCCAAACCTCGAATTTGTAATCAGTGGTGTTATCTCCACAGAAACCCACCGAATGTCGCCATCTTGTTTTTTTCTGGAAAATTGGCTGTGATTACGCACAAAAATGCGCTATGTCAATGTTAGTGCTCGGGACTACGGATGGACCTCGGTTGAAACGAGCAGCGGCAAAAACAGCCGCTTCTTCTCCAGAAAAGCACCCATCTGCTCGTGGAACAACGAATGGATTCAACCCGAATAGCTCGTGAATCCTCCGTTTGTGTGAACGAATTTCCTGGCTGGCCCAGGCATCCAACGGTATTCGCTCCACGGTGGAGAAAGAAGGTTCACCGTTTGATCCGCGCAGCACATCCTTCCCAATGCGGAAATAAAAAAGAAATTCGTGCGTCTCGCTGCATGTGCACACTTCCATATGGCAGGGGGGAGCAAAAGGAGGACTATAAAAGGGCCCCAGTGCGCCCACCAATTGGGCCATGTTGTTGTTGTTGCTGTATCTGCCAGATCAACTAATAAGTAATGTCCAAATTCTACGAACTCGCTCCACTCGACAAGGCCGGTAAGCCATTCGAGTTCTCCCAGCTCGAGGGCAAGGTTGTCATCATCGTCAACGTTGCTTCCAAGTGTGGTTTCACTCCACAGTACAAGGAGCTTGAGGCTCTTTACCAGAAGTACAAGGACGAGGGTCTCGTCATTCTTGGTTTCCCATGTAACCAGTTTGCTGGTCAAGAGCCAGGTTCCGACTCTGAGATCCAGTCCTTCTGTCAGCTGAACTACGGTGTCACCTTCCCAATCTTGAAGAAGGTTGACGTCAACGGTGCCAACGCTGACCCAGTCTTCAAGTACTTGAAGGACCAGAAGACTACCTTCTTGGGCCGTTTCGGTTTCAACGGTATCAAGTGGAACTTCGAGAAGTTCTTGATCACCAAGGACGGTAAGGTCGATGGCCGTTACGCCTCTATCACCAAGCCATCTTCCATGGAGGGCCGTATCCAGGAGTTGCTCAAGGCTTAAGAGATGTCCCGTTGAACTTTACTTCTTGCTATCTTTTTTGCATAACGTTTCACGATCATGACGACGAATTTTGTTATAAACAGCTAATATTATCCAAATTGAGAAAATCACGCTCTGTAGGCTTGGGCTAATTATTAATTATGGGTGGCGCGATATCAATAAGTCAGCTGACTTTCTGTAAGCCGCAGGCTCCACATAGCATAGTAGACTATTACGTCATTGACTTCAATTGAATCGGCCGATACTATTGTATATGCGCTCCACAGAATGTCGTAATATTGGCTCTCGTGTTTGTGAAAGGGCGTCATCTGGCTTCATCTTTAGGCAGACGTCTCAGTTTTGATCATCTGCAGCAACTTTTTTGACAGCGGATCGATACGGTGGGTCCCATTGAATAAATACCTACAACATATATATATATATATGTATCAAGATTGATTTAGAAAATTGTAGAAGTTCCTCATATTTTCTTGTATCTCTAATAAATATTGAATTTGAGGTCAAGCTGTTCACCCGGACACCATCTTAAAACCCGGACACCACGGATATGTACCCCAAGGAGTTATTTGGGGCTCTTAAGCCCATAGTAATACCTTTGAGGATATGTTATATCATTCTAGTTCTATTTAAGATGCATTCAATTCCCGTGAAGATCTATTGGGGAAATATATTAATCAAATATTTAATCAATTAATATATCGACAAATATTAAATTTCCTTGAAAAGGTGAGTTCTCCTTTCATTTTGAATTGTTCATTTGTAAATAGTTCTTTCAAAATCTAGTGGCGCAGCTGCAAGTCAAAATTAGTTGTATTTTAGTCAATATTTCAATTGATATACACTGAGATACCTTTCAAGTGATATATTTATCATCAAAAATCAATCCGGTGCGGTTCAGGATCAGTATTATAATATGCGCCCAGCTGATCAGTCCACAGCTGTAATCTCTAATACAAATGCAACTGCTGGACCCAGCAATCCCATTATAATGGAGCAAAGAAAAGAGCTTCTATTGTTCTTCAGTGATTAATTTGATACATGTTATCTACCAATGACCAATGAAATAGATGTGGTATCATACATGCGAAGACTAGCCCTACGAGGTCTGACGTCCCCCAACTGCAACTACAACGTCTACAACTATTACGATTTAAAGTGATAAATGCTCTGATGTTTCATGAAAAATCATAGTAGACGCTACCTATGTAGCCCATGGTGCCTTTGTTGTTGGTTTACCCCATGGTGCTCGGGTTGTTGGGACCTGGGAAGACCCTGAACTGGCCCATGGTGTTCTAGTGGAGTCTCTTGTCGGTGGAGAAGCACCGGATGCGTGTCTCGTTACCTCTTCTTGGAATGATGTCCCCGTTGGCTTCTTCCATGGAGCTGCTGTTACTGGCATACAGTTTGTTGATGGTGTAGGATCATTCTTGGTCTCAAGAGATGAGTCTTCAATTATGATGGGTAATGGCTGACCAGTCTTTGTGTTTGTCCAGGGGAACAAAACACCTCCAAAGTAGAAATGCTGAACAACGGGGAACTTGCCAAAGACTTCTGCCTGATACATCTTCAACATACCTTTGAGGATTTTGTCCCAACTTTTAACATTGGACACATCGTAAAGAATCGGTGAGTGTTCGAAGAAAGCACCCTTTTTGACTTTATAGATGAATGCAACCGCATTGAAATACATGTTTTGAGAGCTGTACTGGAATACAGCAGACTTGTTGACGACAAGTTTTGGAGATACTGTTGAGTCACTTTTGGAGTTTGAGCCAAGCATCTGAGAAGCACCCAATATGTAAATGATATGGAAGTGATCATCGAGTCCCCAGACTCCATGACTTCCCGCTGGCTCCAACGTATAAGTTAAAATCAGCTTCCGTACCAGATTGTAATAGACCCCAAACATAACCAAGAAATCTTCACCGTCAATGCCGTCATCGAATACACGTACTTTCCAGAGACCTGTCAAGAATGCCAGATAGTTCAGTTCGTGGCCAGTCCCATAGTCTAGTCTCTCTTTAGACCCAAAGGCATTCAATATATACCACTTAATCTCCTCTACAAATCCGTCCACGTTATCCATATTGTATAGTGGAACGATTAACTCGTTGATCCACCCACCAATGGACTCTTCCAGTTTGGTATGCCACTCCCGGCACGCCATGTTCCCGTATCTTCTTGGGCCTGGAAAAGGTGGCACGTGATCCACGAGCACCGAGAGCTTCTCCATAAATTGAACAATGGCTCTGACGTATGGTTTCCTCTTCACTATGGCCTCCATCTGTGATTCGTCCTCGTTAAAAGTCGGGATGGCCATGGTGAGGTCGTGTGAGAATGTGTCGATCTCCTTCTGGGAATACAGCAGCTCTTTGCGGAAAACTCCACATGGTACATCTTTGCCGGAAACTAGGGCAACTACACGGCCAAGGGCCTGTTGGAGCTCAGCGAGAGCTGTGGACTGGTGGAAAAACGGTAGAGCCCGCGGATCATGGATGCGTTTCTCGGGAGATGAATACCTGGTGTTTGCGGGCCTGGAGGGGACTCCTGAGGTCTCGAGTGTGATGCTGGACATGGGGTTATACCAATGATTTGGGGAATTCCAGGTTGAGGGGGACTGTGCGTTGTGCAATATTGAGGTCAAGAGAGAGACTCAGCGTTGTATAATATTGAGGTCAATAGAGAGACTCAGCGTTGTGCAATATTGAGGTCGATAGAGAGGATGATCTCGCGTTGCGCAATGTCGACGTCAATCACTTGGAAAATTTACAGATCAAGAGAGAGAGAGGGAGACCCATACAAGCCGATCATCTCATTAATTGGGAAATTTCCATGTCAAAAGAGAGATAATGAGGCGGGAAAAGCGCTTCTCCGCGCTTTCTCAAGGTGTCCGGGTGTCCGGCTGCTCCCAGGCGCGCAAGGTGCTTTGTGTCTTGGCAATTGATACGCTTTTTCTCCCCCATTTGCATTTACACAGCCCACATTAGAACCCCAATTTGATTGTGAAATAGTTATCGTGGCCCGGTTGCTCCAGTACAGCTGAACAATCTGCTATATTAGCACATCTTTCCTACATTCCCAAACCTCGAGCTCTAGACGCCCACATTAGCGCCCACCACAAGCAAGCACCACACTGATGTCAAACATCGAAAGAGGCAGAGGAGCCTCGTTATCACCGTCACATTCGCCACTAGGAACCGCCCGGTCCACATCCAGAGGCCGTGGTCGTACCGCACGTTCTGGTAGTCGGGCTCCAGGGAGCTCCAAATCGAGGAGCCGTCTGAATGAAGAGGACAAGAACTACAGATGGTCCATTCTCACACACGATCCCCAGGAGCGTTTTAAGCCGAAGACGGATCAACCGTTTGGAACGCCAGCTCTGGACGACGATCTCAGTGACGAAGAGCAGCTTTTTGACGACGAGTTGACTAAGAATGATCCCCCACGCGCAGACCCTCTGTCATACGATATCATGGACATTGAGTTGCCCAATTACGGAGCATCCATGAACACCTACTTCAGGAAGAAAACGCACGTGACTGCGAAGATGCTGGATGATCTCGCCAAGGACATGGAGGAGAAAGGGTGCCTTGATGCGCATTCCGAGTCTCTCTATCGCCGAGGAAAAGAGGCCCAGAAGCTCGTTGAGGTTCTGGCTCTTGAGAAGGCCCTGGAGGATGCCAAGGAGGTTGACAGTACAGTTCCTAATGACATGCAGAACAAGATCCAGGCTGCTTTGAAGGAACTGGGTGCCCCGAATCCTACTGGTGCGAAGACTGCTGAGTTGGTTTCGCTGGAAAACTCCAAGGACAAGGCATTGTCACAGTTGAAGAAGCTCATCGTCACACAGTCCAAGAAGGACGACGACATTATCTATCTGAATAGCGAGGGTATCGAGACAAGCGACTTGGATGTGAATAAGGACAACTTCAGAGTCTCCAGATGGGTTACGAGAGGTGAGTTCTTTGACGAGACCCGAGATCCCACCAAAGTCGACTCCATCATTGTTTACGTCTCCAATGTTGACTTCTCAGACTCTATGAAAGCATTGCAATACGCCATTGGCACTCTGGTGAAGTCCGGTGACGTTATATATGTCATTGGGACTGGAGAGGCACAGGACCTGGGTACTTATGAAAGACTCTGCGAAAGTGTCACCAAGGAAGTGCAGAACTTCTTGTCTCTGCTCTCTGATCCAGACTTCACGTTGCATGTTGTGATTGAATGCTCTTACAGAAAGTACATCAAACATTTCCTCGACCAGGTGGTGAAATACCTCAAGCCTCAGTTGTTTGTGATCACGTACAACACGTTGGTCTACTCACCGACGCTGTCCAATTACGTCACACCGTGTCCGTTCATGGTGTTCAAGAAGAAGTCCAGTAAACATTCGTGATGATGGACAATCTCTCCTTTGCGAGGTGCACATTGTATGTCGCCAATCTATGTGTCTGCCATGCTTTACCTGCTTTGAGGGACTCTGGGACGCTTTTTATGGTATTTAGCTTATGATATTTGATGATAAATGATTTTCTCTGTATAATAAGACCTGAGTATTTTAGTACATCAAACATTTGTGATGATCCACAAAAATATCCCATGTCGCCAATCTATGTGTTCGTTATGCTTTAACTTCGAGACTGGTAGCCTTGAGGGACTCTTGAACGGTTTTTAGGGTACTTGGTTTATATTTGATGATCTATATTGGCTTCCCTTGTACATTAGAATCAGAGTATCCAGAAATCATCTGATTCTCCTTGTGTGTCTCAGTATATCTCGGAGCTTGACAGATGTGTCACACGTCATGCCCGGGGCTCGGGTATCCATAACCCGAACCCGATATTCATAACCAGGTTCAATTGATCAAGTTCCCCGGGTTCGAACCCTCACACATCATCAACAGATCATCAATTAGTAGTCTCCTCTATTTCAATGAAACCAAGGAATCAGCTGGAATCACTGATGACTCCAGCAGATCGAATGACACGTTTCCGGCGGTTCTTCGGCGGCTTCTTCGGCACTCGGAGAAACGCGCCCAGCTCCGAGGCGCACAAACGGGTTCGCGGAAAAACAACCGCCGGGGCGCCTGTGAAACGCGTTCCCCGGGGAAACGAATTAGTGGGATAGCCTATATGAGGAGGGGCCTTCGGGTAAATTAGGGAGAGCACTCATGAGAATGCTGTCTTTTGTGAGGAGCCGAGGATGCAGCAGTGATTTATATAAGACACGGAAAAACATGAAAACACAAATAATGTACTTCAAACGGTTTTTGAGGGGCTGAGGACGTGGAGAAATACACCGAGGGGCCCCGGGGAAACCAGCCCGGGGACGGGATATGCGGAGTGCGCTTCATTTGGTGGTGTCACTGAGTTGACGCAGACACCATCTGATGTTTCTGAAGTGAGGTGAAAGGCTCTGTGCCGTGATTGAACTAAGCTACCACAGATGAAAAAGAGAACCCCGCACCACCGAGACAGTCCGAGGTGTGCTAGCTTTGTATATATGGGGATATACGCTTTTTTGTTCCCTTTGACGTTTAAATTATACAGAAAATTCTGATTGGATGTACCAAATATGGTACCTGCTACTGGCTTTTCTGCAGCTGGGACAGACTCCATAGAGAGAACTCCGATACGCGCTCGGTTGTGCAACCGCATCATGTGTGGGGGAGGGAGGAATTGGAGGAGGCGAAAGCCAGAATCCGGGGTATACGGGGCCCCTTGGCGGCGAAAAAAGCCATAGATAATGGCCTAGGAATACACACCGATCGTGTTTGATTGGTACTCGCCACTGTTCTATTTTCAGAAAGAAAGAGGCCCATAATCTATGGGCTGTGTGCAGAGGTCCGAATATCTGGAGACGCGATCGAGCTGCCCGGGCGCTCGGGCAAACCGTTGCTGGCGTAGAGCGCACAACGTACACTTAAAAGCCTGGAAAGACACAAAAACGGTGGAACCAATTGGAACCAGATCCCTCTAGAATATAATCCCGAAAAAGACCAGCTTATATACTTTTTTCCCCAGAGCTCCACTGGCTTCTCCACCCCGGCCGGCGCATGCACGGATTTTTTTTTTTTTTAATTTTTTTGGCCATTTTTTCATCATCCCGCTGGCTCGTCCCGAGGCTTGCTTATAAAGAGGCCCGCACCCCCGGGATCCTCAAAATCTCCAAACTCACACAGAAATTCCACAAACACGTAAAAACAATGTCCTTTGCTTTCAAGAGACTCCTCGCCTCCTCGGCAGCAGTCTCGGCAGCAGTTGCCGGATCGGTGATCCTCTCCAAGGGTGACCTCCACAATGAGGCCAAGCTTGCCCCACTCATCGACGCCAGACCGGCTCCTCCTTCCCGTGAGGAGATGCTCAAGAAGCTCGAAACAACACCAAAGTACGATGTTCTCATCATTGGTGGTGGTGCTGCCGGTGCCGGTTCTGCCGTTGATGCTGCCACCAGAGGCCTCAACGTGGCGATGCTGGAGAGAACCGATTTCGCCTGTGGAACCTCGTCCAAGTCCACCAAGATGGCCCACGGAGGTGTCCGTTACTTGGAGAAGGCCTTCTGGCAGTTGTCCAAGTCCCAATTGGACTTGGTGATCGAGGCCCTCGACGAGCGTGGTAACATCCTCAGAACTGCTCCACACTTGGCCACTATCCTCCCAATCATGATTCCAGTCTACAAGTTGTGGCAGGTTCCTTACTTCTGGGTGGGAACCAAGGTGTACGACTTGTTTGCCGGTAAGCAGAACCTGAGATCCTCCTACTTGCTCTCGCCAGCTGGTGCCCTTGCTGCCTGTCCAATGCTCGACGGTAACAACCTGAAGGCCGGTTTGGTGTACCACGACGGTTCTTTCAACGACTCCAGAATGAACTCCACTCTGGCTTTGACTGCCGTTGAGAACGGAGCCACCGTCTTGAACTATGTTGAGGTTACCCAGTTGCTTAAGGAGAACGGCAAGGTTGTTGGTGCTGTTGCCAAGGACCGTGAGACTGGTAAGGAGTACTCCGTCAAGGCTACCTCTGTTATCAACGCTACTGGCCCTTACTCTGACGTTATCTTGGACATGGACAAGGACCCACAGGGTCTGCCACCAAAGGAGCCACAGCCACCAAAGATGGTTGTGCCATCTGCCGGTGTTCACGTGATTTTGCCGGACTACTACTGTCCTAAGAACTTGGGTATTTTGGATGCTGAGACCTCTGACGGTCGTGTTATGTTCTTCCTGCCATGGCAGGGTAAGGTTCTCGCTGGTACCACCGATGTCCCATTGGAGAAGATCCCAGAAAACCCAACCCCAACTGAGGCTGATATCCAGGATATCCTGAACGAGTTGCAGCACTACATCAAGTTCCCAGTTAGACGTGAGGATGTCTTGTCCGCCTGGTCTGGTATCAGACCATTGGTCAAGGATCCAAGAAAGAAAGACACTGGTAAGGGTACCGAGAACTTGGTCAGAAACCACTTGCTTTTCACTTCTGAGACCGGCTTGACCACCATTTCTGGTGGTAAGTGGACCACTTACAGACAGATGGCCGAGGAGACTATCGATGAGGTTGTTAAGCACCACGGTCTCTCCGCTAAGCCATGTACCACTAAGTCCCTCTTGCTTGCCGGTGGTGAGAACTTTGACAGCACCGTTGCTCCAAGATTGGCCCAGAAGTACCAGGTTTCCTCTGAGATTGCTGAGCACTTGGCTGCTAACTACGGTTCCCGTGCTCCATTGATTCTGGAGACTTACAAGGCTGACAAGAAGAACCAGCTTCCAGTTGCTCTCGCTTCCGAGAACGCTTCTGCTGACTATGAAAACTTTGCCTACCCATTCTCCGTTGCTGAGCTGAAGTACTCATTGAAGTACGAGTACACCAGAACTCCAGTTGACTTCTTGTGTAGAAGAACCAGATTGGCCTTCTTGGACTCCAAGGCTGCTTTGAGAGCTGTCGATGGTGTCGTTAAGGTTATGGGTGACGAACTCAACTGGGATGATGCTAAGAGAGCTGAGGAGACTAAGAAGACTATTGACTTTGTCAAGACCTTCAACTAGAGAAGTTGAGCTTGTTAGATTGGATAGATTCCTAACCTCCCCCAAAAAGTTTCCACGAATGGTATGACTGTTTATATTTCGCAATCGTTTGTTGTTGTGCGGGTTTGTATATTCACAAGATATGTGTAATGATTTTGATAGATATTGAAGTTGTAGAACGAAGTTGTAGTACAAAGTCTTAGATAGGCGTGACGTTCATTAGCAATCTCGATATGAGCATTGAAGACCATGCTTGTAAGCTAAACATATTAATCTTCTTAGTGGTGTCTTGAGGATTAATCTAAACTTCTTGAGTAGTAGTATCTTGAGCTGGTTCATTCTCCACCTTGTCCTTGGCCTTGGCAGGTTCTCGTTCCTCAATCTGCAGGGCCTTTGTGGTGTTGTACAGCTTGAACTCCTCCGGGTGCATAACGAGATGTTGGTAGTCATTGACCAGGAAGTTAAAGTAGAACAGAAGCGACTTGTCGTTGGCCTTCACTTTATTGTTGAAGTTCTTGATAACGTAAGCGTTTGCTGGTTTCTCAGGGAATGACTGGAGCTGAATCGGCAAGTTTCTGTTCACCGGAACGGTGAGCTTGTATGTTTCCTTGTTTCCCAGGGTGGCAGAGTATATCTTGGCCTTATTTGATGAGTTGATGAGCTTGATTTCGGGAACAACCTGCAACTTATGATTCAAAAGAGTGAGCTCTTCGTCTCGGAAGTCTTCGCTGTTCTTGGTGCCCTTGGGCGTCTGAGACCTTCCTCTTTTCTCCTTGTCGGACCCTTTCCGTTTGTTCTTGTTCTTCCGAGAAGATGTACTGCCATTGGTGGACACTCGAGAGAGAGAAGACCCTCTGGAGGAGGGCCTTGAGATGCTCGATGCTCTGGAGCTCATGCTCTCGGCCTTTTTGTCCTTATCCTTGTTGCCGGACTTGGACCTTCTCCGACGGCTCTGTGTTCTCTTGGGGGTTTCCTCGCTCATTGTATACGGTTTACAACCCCTTTTTGAAGGTTTCCTATCAGTGATAGGACACAGATCTGGTGATGAACGAGACCCTTCCTTGATGCAAAAATGGATGCGGCCCCGGGGCTCAAAACCACATTTCGCGCAATACTCAGTCTCCGGGCCTCTTTGTGGCGACTTTGATCCGAGGACTCGATATTGCAACACAAAGACTCGATATCGCTACACAAAGACTAGGTGCCATGACCTTCTCACGAGTCTCGATGCTTGGTCTGAGGAGGGGTCTTTTCCAGTCCCTCAGACCCCAATGGACTGCCCAGAGACAGCAGATGTACAGCCAGTTCAAGCAAAAACTACGCTTCCAAGGCTTCCGTTCCCAGTCCACCCAGTCCGCTAAGAAGCCAACTGGGTTGAAGGCCCTGATGCAGGAGTACGGCTATTCTGCTCTCGGTGTCTACCTGCTTATATCTGCCATTGATTACCCGTGCTGCTTCCTTCTGGTGCACTCGTACGGTGTCGACAAGGTGCAAGAGGCTCAGACTAAGACCATGAACTGGATCAAGGAGAAGACAGGTCTCGGAACACCAAAGCCAGTCCACATCGCACAAGAGAAAGGAGACAAGTCTGTTGAGGAGGAATCGACCTCAATTTGGGATAATCCACTCATTACAGAGGCAATTGTTGCGTATGCGCTACACAAGTCGCTCGTTATTGTGCGTGTTCCACTAACAGCTGCTGTGCTTCCCTCAGTGGTTGGATTGCTCCGTAAATGGGGGTTCCAGATAGGTAACCAGAAGATGACTACAATTGCCCAACACGCGAAGACCAAGGCTACGAAAGCTGTGGTTGATAAGGCTCAGGCTGTGGCCAACAATCCCAAGTTTGGGTCGCCAGCGACGAAGAAGAACAAGTGGACCAGCTGGTTCTTCTGAATGGGTGTGAGATTTGGGTTCGTGTACATATTGTCGATTTATACTAAAGCATACAAACATACGACTTAATGACAAATGCTTCATTTGTAGCGTGCAAAATGGCCAGGTACACACTGCCATATCTCTGAACTCAATCATAAACACATCAGATCCTACTTGAAGACATACATCTCAAACCTGATCAACGGGTTCAAACTGGTACATCTTGCTGTACGTGATGGATCTGGCACACAGAGGGTTCTTGATTTCAGCCACCATCAACCCTTATTTCGAATGATTACAACACCCAAATGGTTACTATCGGCCATAACTTTCAAGATGAATTGTCCCTACATCCAAGCCATTCATATCGTGTTTGTATGAATATGTATAGAATTGTCGGCGCACACCGACACAAAACACAAGCCTAAGTACAGAAACCATATATCTTCGTCACTCATAAACTACTCCTTACTGGCCTCGCCCATTGCCTTGTCCCACATCGGTTTGGCCCAGTGGACAAATCTGTCCTTAGCACTCGTAGCCGAGTCCAGGGCCGGTCTTACGTCCAGGAAGAAAGTTGGCATTCCATGCTGGTCGTCTGGACCTCCGTAGTAGTCGATAACGTACCGCACTGAGTCCCAGCCATTGGTGCCATTTGGTCTCAAAACATACCAGTCGTGTCTGTCGAACGGTGGCTCAGTATTGAATGTTTGCGGGAACACTTTGGAGAGCTGAAGATACATCATTGCTCTTGGGGACAAGTCCTCAGGTCTTCCTGTGAACTGCTCCAAACGTGGCATCTTGCCGTACTTCTCGATGTATGGCTTCTCCCACTGCAAAATCTCCTGCCAAGCACCCTCGTTCAGGAAGTTGTGCACATCAACCATGGACTCAACGGCATCCTCTGGAATATCCTCAGCCTTTCCTTTGCGCACCATCGCGTTGAACATCTGCTGGGGAGAAGGGTACTCCCAGACACCCTCAGACTCGTCAGTTCCACGTGGAATCGACGAGAAAGTACGCTCAGTTGGAAGATCGAGCTTCTGGCCTGGGATCTTCGCAGTGGAGATAACGTGAGGCATGTTGTTCAACGGGTTGAGAGTTTCCTCTGGAGAAGCACCGTCTTTCTTCATGGGACACACTGCTGGGAGATCTTTACTGGGTTTTGGTTTCACCGGACAAACCGCAGGTGTTGATGTTTTGGTGTGATTAACAGGACACTTTGCCTCAGATGAGGTTGATTTGGAGACATCAGCATCGGTATCGGCCCAGAACCAGCCCATGATTTGTGGATTTGTGTGTGCTCGATGAGGCAACCGGTTTGAGGGTAAATGCAGATAACTTCTGCTTCTGATGAAGATAAGTAAAAGTTGGAGATGTGTCAGCAATCCTTCTAGGAAGCGAGGGCGAAAAAAGAAAAGCGGTGTTGTGGGTTTTTTTCCGATTGTTGTTGTTTACGTAAGCACTTACGTAAGCCGGATGCGGAACTCCGTCTGGCCAATCACAGCCATGGACAATGTCATCTGTTTAAATTATCTACTGCACTGGCTGAAAGACAAAGTCGTTATCGTAAAATTAAGAGTATTAAAAAGGTGTTTATGCCGTCAAACAGACGCCTTAGAGGTTTTGACGTCTTCAGTGGTAGCTGAAGCGTTAGTGGAGGAAGCAGTGTTAGCAGTTGTAGTCTTTTTACCAAAGAGCTTACCGAATGTCATGTCCCACAACTTGTCTTCACCACCAGTGTACACCAATTGGTCCTCAGTCATTTCTCCATCGTGAGCATAGGCATCGGTCAAAGTTGGATCTCTCAGGAAGAGTGCAGAAGCAACAAGTAGCGTACAGAAACAAAGCGCAATGATTGTTTCCATCCTCTGGATGTATCTGTAGGACTCCACCACGGCCATTCTCTCTGGGGTACCCCATGGATATTGAGCGACAAAAGTGTATGGATCAGCATAGACGGAGGCAGCCATTGTGGCGTTACCAAGATCAGAGGTCAAACGGGATGGTAAGAGTTGAGTCCAGACAGCACCCGAAACTGAATTACCAACAGCAGAACCGATTCTGTAAGTGGTATAAGCTAAAGCGGTGACGGTAGCAAGATGTTCATGACGGGTGACGGATTGCATCGACACCGAGATTGGATAGGAGAACATAGTGGTTCCAATACCCCAGACGACCAAACCTCCAATGATACCGTTCTTGGCATCCAAACCACCTCTGAAGTGGTAGAGCAAACCGACGGCTAAGAACCAACAGGAGCAACCGAGGACAACAAACGGTTTCATTCTCTTGTAGTAGTAGACGACGATAGCAAATAGTGGAGACCAAACAACAGAAGTGAAGGTTGCAACCGAGGTGATTCTGGTAGCAGAGGTGATCGACTGGTTAGCAGCAACAATGGTGATAGTGTACAAGTAGTCGAAAGCCATGTAGTAGATGAAGTCCAGGAAGAAGGCCAACGCGATAGCGGACCAGATACCACGGTCTTTGATCAGACCGTAAGGCGCAATTGGGTACTTGGAGAACTTGTACTCAAAGATGAAGAATACAGGGATGAGAACGAAACCAAGAACCAGCGGGCCAATGATCTTACCAGACTGCCATTTGGACTGGAATCCACCGGCAAGCGTCAATGGGGCGAGGATGCAGCCCAAGATAACAATCATGAGAAGGACACCAATGGCATCAATTCTCTGAAGAACTTCGCTAAGGGTCTTGGTGAGACCGTGCTTCTGATAGTAAGTCTTTGAGGTCTCAACCTCAACCCATTCTTCAGTGCGACGAGCCAACCACCACATATGAATCAGGCAACCAAGGAAGGGCAAACAAGATAATGGGAAGATGAAAGCCCACATACCAATACCCCAGGACCAGTTATCCAAGCCAACTGCTGATGTAATGTTACCAGAGATCCACGTGTTGATGATGTAAGGCAGAGTTGGAATGAACTGGTAGAAAAGTCTCCATCTCAAGGAGGAGGCATCAGAAAGAATGAGCAAAGTGATAAGCAAGACACCAACATATCCCAAGTTGTAGAAAACGGAGCCGGCGCAGTAACGCTGAATATCATAAGCCTGGCATTGGATGATGGTGCCCACAACGTAGAAGACGATAGAAACCAGAAGCAAAGGCAAACGACCATAGACATCGGACAATCTGGCGTAGACAATCTGAGAAGCAGCACCAATAACACCGTTAACGACACCAATGGTCGAAATCAAAGAGTGTGCACTGTAGGAAGCTGAAGCCATTGCGGTGAAGACATAACGAATGTTAGCGTCTAGACCGTAGCCGTAACCGATAAGCAAAGAGGAGAACAACAACAAAATCGTCAGAGGGGTGCTATTTCTGTACTGGTCAGCCATAATTTCGGCTTTTCTGATGACGATGTTCTTGGTAGCAGCGTAATCGGCATCTCTATGGTCAACCTCCTCGTGGGGAGTTTCAATCTTCTCTGGCTTGTAGGAGCTGGAGTCATAATCCTGCTGAGGCTGCTGGTCAGCGAGCTCCTTCTCGTTGGACATTGTTGTAAGGCTGAGAAAGAGGGACTTACTACAATATAATAAGTATTAGAAATGGATTACGAGCAGCCAGACTGCTTTATATATCCACAGGACGGAGATGGAGCTGTACAGCTGTGAAATGCCCGGAGCGACTGTGCATGACACATAAATGGCACCTCTTTTTTTGATTCTTTCTTCCTGTGCAGAATTTCAACGGCTAAGGCCGAGCTAAACTGGGTTTGTTCCATGGGGCATTATTCATCAATCTTCTTTACATAGCGGGCATATTGTGCTGCGTGCAGCTTTTGGAGTCGCACCTGGATTTTATCTGATCGATCATGATAAAACGTCGAGGCTAACGTGGGAGGAATTGAGCTGAAAAGACTGGAAATTCTCCTGTAAGGGCCTTTACGAGGGGGGTTTCCAAACTGGAAGGTCCATTAGCGAAACTAAAGGATTGTTGGCCGTTCTCCCCTTACGAATCCATAGCCCAGCACGCATGGGCTGCGTCGCATTTCAAGTACGAGAGCAAGCGGGTGCGTCAAGGGAGGGGTCTGGCCAATTGAACTGTAGAAAAAAAAAGGGATATTCTACTTCATTTGTGTCCTTTTTCGCTTTTTGATGGTAACACTGGAAGCTCGAAGCGCCGAAGAGAAGTTATTGTTCAAGGGGAAGCTCTCACCACCACAGCTTAGTGTGGCTAGTACAATTAACTGGTTCTGCTCCAAAATGACGACGAGATGAGGTCCACCCCGCTTATTCCCACCGCATCTCGACAGCTTGTATTTTTAAACAGAAGCGTGCGTCAGCCTGTGCATTTTATCCCCATAAGGCAATTTCCGCAGTGCCAGGCTTATAACAGCTACACACACTTCTCAATTGATAGCATCGTGTCATTGTATAAATACTACTTTTTGCAAGAATTCAAAGCGAAACACATCAGGTTTCTCCTGTTTTCTAGCTCTATTTTCTAGTACCCACACCGTCGTAGGCTTGTCGACTGTATAGTCTTCTGTTGCCCATTAACAAATTGGATGCATGGAAATACATCCCGGCCAGAAGCTTGCTATCTCCTCTATCAGATCGATCAGTCAGAGTGTGGTCGAAAAATATTGTTTCTAATACTGAGTTTGTCTATTTAATTGGACAAGTTAAAGGGTTCATTTCACATTACAACTTCTCCTAATTATTGCTCTTTATATTGTGTTCTCCACGACGATCAAAAAAAATCTTCAAGGGCCCTGCAACTGCAGTTTTCCAGTCTTTATAGTCTTGGCACTAGAAAAAGAATCTTAAACCCTTCCAACCAATAGAGCACTTACAAAGTTGCTTGGCTTCTAGTGTAAATAACCACCCTAATGGTCTCTGCAGCCACACAACTCCGCTGCGGACATGGCTTCGCTCTGCATCATGAGTTGCACGCCTGTGCTTTCGTTCTACGTTGCTGTTCCAGAAGAAGCTTGATAAAGCAGGTAAGCCGTTATGGAAGGTTTTATTAATCGGATGTTCAAGATTATCCGGATGTTGTGACAGTACATAAAATCATGGCTCTTTGTATTAGAAAAACAGTGCTATGGGGAACAATTAACAGAATGACTTCAATCACGGAGGGTGTGCGTCTTTGTTGGAGACTTTTTACTGGACTCAACGTCACTTAGGGAAACATCAACATCAGACTCATCTTCAGCGATTTTTGGAGATGGTCTATCCAGAGCTGTGAATGGTGTGCCAGTTAGTTTGGAATACACTTTCAGTATAGTCAATCTGGCAACACCAACAATAGCAGCCACAAGGAGACCACCAAATGGTGCAACGACAAACGCTGCAAAACATCCCCAATCACCACCGTAGATACCATTCCAGATCAACAGAAGTTTACCACCTTCCTTGGCGGAGCCGTAGTAAATAGTACCGAAGATGAAAACGGCCAAAAGACCACCAAGACCTCCGCTGATGACTTCCCAACCGGTCATGAAGTACAATGGATCCCAAAGACCAAGCATAATGACGGGGATGACAGCAGCAGAGAGCAAATCGGCTATGAAGTAGATCTGAAGAACATCGTTTGCAACCTTCAACCCGACGATGATGACTGGGATGATGATCAAAACAACAATACCACGGACCCAGATAAGGTTGATTTTATTTCTGAAGATGTCGTTGGAGATTGTTGATGTCAAACCGGACTGCAATGAGCCCAGCGTACAAACAGATATGGCAACGACAAAGATCAATGTGAACGCAGAAACCCAAGTTGGGATGTTTTGTAAGATGATGAAGACGGAAGCTGAGGACTCTTCAGCCCCAATCTCGACCCACCCAGCCCAAACGGCAATCAAACCGGCAACTCCAACGAGCGTAGCAATAGCTGTCAAGAGGAAAGCAGCGATGGAGCAGCCGATCCACAGATCTTTATCGGAACGGGCAGCAAATGTACGCAGCCAAAATCCGGAGAGGAACAAATCGTTGGTGAAGATGGCAACTGGGAGGATATAAAGCAATTGCCATCCAACCAGGTTCGCCTTCAAAAGCCCAGACGGTTCAATGACACTTCTATCGATATCAACGTATGCGCCAATGGAGCAGGTCACAATGACCAGCATAAGCGCAACAGCAATAATCTGGACGGTATCTGTTATAAAAGCAACCTTAAAGCCTCCAGCAGCTGTGTAAAGCGTTGTCACAACACACTGGACAATGGCCACAGGAAGAGCATCCAGGCCTGTTAATGTCTCAACGGCATACTGCAACGAGGCGATCTCAGAAACCATGAAGAGGAACAACGTCAGGATCGTACAGGCAGAAAGATAGAGCCCTGTGATTACACCAAATCTCTGGAACACCCATTCTGTCAATACAAACCCGTTTGGGCACTGTTTGCGCAATTTGGGGCCAAAGAACGCAAACAGCAGCATCGGAAGACCTCCAGAAAGGGCGTACACCAGGAGCCCATGCAAGCCTGTTAAATTAGCCACCTGGGGATACGTGGACAGGATTCCACAGCCTAGTCCTGAGGCGACGAAGTTTAGAGCGAGTGGGAGGCCAGCCTGGGTTCTGTTGGCAGAGATAAAGCCAGCTTTAGTACCTTTGACCTTCCAGGCGATGAGCAGGCCCGTGACGAGGAGAACCCCGTACGTGAGGTACATAATGGCATTGGAGGCCTGTGAGGAGAGCATCTTTGTGTGTGGTTGGTTCTACGACTCAGATCATTGGAAAAAAGAGAAAACAGAGAACAAAGACGGCTTTGTACATCTTTTTATTCTCATCGGTGGTGTGAGTACCGGAGACGGCCGTTTATGCCCTTAGCGCGACTTATGACGGTTTTCGCTGCAAGACATTCGCTTAGCTTGGATTATGAGCATGAGAGGTCTTCAATTGATGTAGTGGGTGTCCAATGGGCTAAAGTAGTGTGCAATAGTTGTGGTTTTGGAGTTATGTATTCGTTTAAGAGGGTTCCGGAGGTATAAGGGCCGTGGAAGACCGGTGCCTGATGCTAGGGGAACAATCCCGATTCCTACAGATTTCTACAATATAATGCTTTAATAGTTCCCGTTGCACGAATCTGTACAATATATTCCTTTAAGAGTTCCCATTAATATACAAATTCCTACAATTGAAACCTGCAAAATATAGGAAAAACTCTTTATAGAGCCGTCGTAGTTCCAAAAGTGGTACAAAAGCATAGCACATATTTTGCACTAAAAGTCACGAATTCCTACAATATATAAGAGAACATCAGGCACCATTAATTCAACTAAAAACAACAGAAACCGTCATTAAATTCTTAAAAAGACAACTTAGTTCTCGAGGGAGGACAAGATGTCAGAGTCACCAGCATCGGTAATGGCAAGGACACCAACTCTGAAGAGCTTACCACAAGCAGTACCAAGCTCGTTGTTACCACCCTGGAAGTAGTGGACGTTGGTCTTGGACAACATGGCGTAGTACTCCAACTCAGACTTTCTCAAGACTGGAGTGTTGGCAGCAATGATGACAAGCTTGGCCTTACCCTGTCTCATGGACTTGACGACAGACTTGTAACCAAGGGTGTACTTACCGGACTTGATGGTCAAGGCAAGCTTCTGGTTGATGTTTTCCTGGTTCTTTGGGGCCTTTGGGAGATGTTAGTACGATGCTCTCTTGGGCATCAGCTATGCGCTTGTGGGAGAGTCCACGCATTCCCGGAAGAACAAGCTGTGGGACTCAGCCAGTGAAGCAGCAACTGTGGTGTGGGCAGATACTGACCATCTCTGTGAATTTATATCGTTAAAACACTCCGGTCTTTGTGATAGAGAAGAAAAGAAGAGATTGGATGCGTGTTTTTACGGGAAAGCGCATCGAAGTTTTTTTTCACTTCCTCGCCCGGGGGAGGAGGCCCTCGGGGGAGCGTGGTGTTCGGGTGTCACTCACGTGACCGGTTCGCGCCACACGGATTCGATTTTTCACAGTCACAATTCGCGCGCACGCACAAAGCGCCCCGAGGAGGGAGCTGGTGTCCGGGTGTTCCGCACTTTCCGCCAGTCGCGTGTGTGTGCGGTCGCGGGCGGCAGTCGCTTTTTCACCAAAAAGTTCACCAAGCTGTTGGAACCAAGCACACATAGAGGTCTAATTTGATCAACAAACCAATAAAGTATGTACCGTCGACGAGGTACACAGTCGTTCAGAGAGCAGCTCGTACAAGGGAGAGAGAAGTGCCACACAAATCACGTTTTACCGTCTTTGCCGCCCGCAAAAAGCGCTGAGTCTCGTCCACCAACGTTTCCAAGCACAGAGAAAAAGCCCTCACAGCCAGAAGAAGGATACCGCTCATGTTGTGAAGCATGAATGTGATCCAGCAGCAACAGGAGGTACCAGCATATGTCTTTTTCATTCCGAATATTTCAATCCGAGTCCCATAATCACAGCCAGAAACTCTCTGAACGTTGTTACCGAAGCCGCCACCATCAAGAACCAGATTAACTAACAACACTACAGTCACAATGAAGGTCGAGATTGACTCTTTCTCCGGTTCCAAGATCTACCCAGGTAGAGGTACCCTCTTCGTCAGAGGTGACTCCAAGATCTTCAGATTCCAGAACTCCAAGTCTGCCTCTCTGTTCCACCAGAGAAAGAACCCAAGAAGAATTTCCTGGACTGTTCTCTACAGACGCCACCACAAGAAGGGTTTGGCCGAGGAGGTCTCTAAGAAGAGATCCAGAAAGACCGTCAAGGCCCAGAGAGCCATTGCTGGTGCCTCCCTCGAGTTGATCAAGGAGAGACGTTCCATCAAGCCAGAGGTCAGAAAGGCCCAGAGAGAGGCTGCTGTCAAGGCTGACAAGGAGAAGAAGAAGGCTGCCAAGGCTGCCAGAAAGGCTGAGAAGGCCAAGATCGCCGCTGCCGGTGGTGCTAAGGTCTCCAAGCAGCAGGCTAAGGGTGCTTTCCAGAAGGTCCACGCTACCTCCCGTTAAGAGCAAAACATGTCTGTTGTTAGTTTAATACAAATATGTTGGAAAAATGAGAAGTGTACATTGTTTTATTGTGTTGTGTAATGTAGTCGGGTACATTGTTATATTAGTGTGCAATGTAGCTGGTAAGAACATCAGAGATCCGACTTCGTGTCCTGTTCATCTTCCTCCCTTTTAGCCTTCTCTAGGGCCTCCTTAGCCCTAGCTTCGATCTTCAACTTGTACCTCGATGTGTTCTTCAGGTTGAATGGCAGAATGATGTTGGCCAACACAATCCAGGCAAACAGGATACCGACATGTCGACCGATATCACCTTGATATGTGTCCAAGAACACAACTTTTAGCAGCTCATGACCACAGTACAGAGGTATAGCGTAGCCGTAACGGTAGAACCGATTCATCAAGGGGATAGGAGAGAACACCGGTGCGACGTTGATAACCATGAAGAACACAATCCAGAAACCGATGAGAGGTCTGTTTCTGGCGAAAACCTGGAGTGCCACATTCTCATTGATACCACCCAGAGCAGCTGTGAGGATATATACAAAGGCCCATTCAACAAGGAAACCACTCTTACCGAAAGCGGCATTGTAAGGTGCACCGAAAGCAGCTGACATCAGACAGTAAACGAATGAAAGCCAGATGTATGCTAGATGAGACGTAACAATGTGGTACACCAGGTAATGCTTCAGACGGATCTGATCTCTAATAGTCTCGTGCATAGTGGACGCAAAGTTGAACTGGTGGAAGGACATCACGAGCATGTAGAGAAGCCCGATCTGAATAGGACCCACTGTGACAGTTTTCGTCGAGGGTCTATTGTCGATGAAGTCAAACCACGGGCCTGAGAGAAGCGATGGAGCTGAGGTGGCAAGAGAAAGCTGTTCTGTAGCACTGAGCTGGGAAAGCAACGGCTTGAGGACGTTCTTCGAGGCAAGGGAAGCAAACGATCTCTGAATAGTTATCATAGGGGACACAACATAGCTTGCGATGGACCCAGGCTTTCTTCCAGTTTCATAGATGAATTTGATGGCTGTGGTGTTATATGAGGTGTCCTGATTCTTGAGAGCCTGGTAGAGGTCCAACGTCAAGTTGGCCGGGACGTAGAATCCTGCCCAGTACTTCTGGGTATGCACTTCATGAACCACCTGTTCCAGCACACTTCTGTTGTGTTCAGCAGCAGTGGCAATGATGTCGTCGCTCTTGAAGTGGAAAGTACCAACAGCGTGCACAGAGGACGAGTTCAACAGCCCTTCCAGCACTTCAGTAATCAGAGGAGGCATATCGCCAACCTGTGTTTCCTCGGACACCACCAGGTACTGGATATGCGTCAAATTCTTTGTTCTGTTGAACCAGGACCCCCAGTACACGGAGAGAATGCCGATGAAAAGGATGAAGATCAGAGTGTACACCCTGAGGAACATCCAGGCAACTTTGTGGTACGCAGCGTGTCTTTTCTTCCTCTTCAGCGACACAGTCGTCTCGGTTCTCTCCAGGGCTTCTGGGGCCGCCTCAGCAGCTGAAGCCTTGCGGGACGAGGCCGTTGGCAACGTCACGACGGACTGTTTCCTCTGAACATCGTCTGAGTACGGTGACTCGTCCGTCTCTGGAGCTTGGAGTGGTTTGACCTTGTGCTCGTCGTCATCGTCTCCCTCCTCGTCCTCAGCTTCCTCCTCGATACGGTATTCGTTCTGTCTAGCTGGAGCAGCTGGAGCCCCACCTTCCTGGTCGTTTCCAGCTCCAATTCTGCTGGCAGAGGACCGGCGACGGAAGGAGACTCTTGAGGTGGTGAGATGGAGGTTCTCTGGCAGAGAAGCCGCTCCCGAGAAGTCGTGATCGTCGTGAGTTGCTGTTCGGTAGAAAGTGGAGTCCAGAGGGTCCACCTCTGAGAGCTCACGACGACGTCTGCGTTGCTGGTCGTCTTCGCTCATTGTTTTGTAGGGAGGTTTAGTCAGGTGTGGTTGTTGTAGTTGGATGAGTTTTGTTTTGCTTTGTTTTGTTTTCGCATCGCCACGAAGGAAAACAAAGCAGAGCCAATACAGCAGGGCAAAATATAAATTAACACAGAAAACCAGACGAAAATATCTCAAAGACAGATACACAAATACACAGGGAGTACGTATATGGAGATTTATTTAGATAATAACACTTATAAGTACACCGTCGTTTTATCCGTAATTCTGCAATATATCTGAAATTTCAAATCTCAAGCCCTATGCAGTCGGTGTCGATAGAAAAACAAAAAAAGTACAAAACAAAACAAAACTAAAATACAACAAACTCATCAAAACATAAAAACACCACAAATCACCGACCAATGAGCACCAGAAGCGACTCCAGCTCGCTGTCAACGCAGTCCGAGGCGGACGAGATCCAGCAGCTCAACCAGGACGTTCTAGAAGAGGTGATGCAACGGGACGACATGGTTGCTGGAAATGCCGTGATGAGGACGCTCACACAGAAGGACCCTAATGACCCAGAGGACCTGGAGCCTCCTCCGCCAATCACGAGGCGTCGTTCCACCGTTGTGGACAGCATCAAGAACACAAAGGCGTACCGCAAGATCGCCAAGATGGGCTTCTGGGACACAGAGTTCAAGAGACAGCGTATCAAGATCTACACGACTTTCATGAGGAACTACCTCATTCTCGCTGTGATCCTCATCATCGTTTTGTCGATTATGTGGGGGTCCTACTACAAACGTGACACCCGTTACAGAAATATGAGAATCCTCGTTGTGAACGATGACCAGGAGGTTAATGGCATTACGCCTATTGTTGGAAACACCGTCAACGCCACAGCTTTTTTGCCTAAAGTGTATGCCAGCGGAGGCTGGGAAGTGTTCACGCATCACGAGTTTGCTCCATTGGCTGCCAAGCACAATAACACTCTTAGAGAGGAAATTGTTCGCCAGGTGCACCACCAGAATTACTGGGCTGCTATTTACGTCTACCCAAACGTGACTTATGAGCTCTACACGGCCATCAAAAACAACGATACCTCTTTCAACATGACGGGTTCGATGGTGGAGGTGATCTACGAGTCAGGAAGAGACTTTGCTGTGTCGTCGTATGTTGTCTCGTTCTGCCAGTTGTTTGAAGAGGCTTTTGTCCAGGTTTTCAGCACTCGCTATTCCAATGTGGTGGGGTTGTTCTCCTCCCACGACGACAAGATTAAGGCATTGTCGTGGCTGGCTACACCTCCAACTTTCACCTTCACAGATCTCATCCCCCTGAGCGCCATTCTCTCTGCCCCGTTGCAGCTCGGTCTCACGTACCTCGTCGTGTTCACCTTCTTCCAGCTGATTATGACCATCAGAATCCAGATCTACCTCGCCTCCATCATCCACGGAGTCAAATATCTCGTTGTGAGAACAATCGTGTCACAATTTGCATACCTGACATTGGCTGCTGCCTACGTTGTCCTCAATGTGGCCTTCCAGATCGATGTCACTTCCGCTTTCGGCCACTCTGGTGGTCTTGCCCTTCTCGGTGTGGCCTACTTGACAATGGCTGCTCTCGGTGCTCTCAACGAGATTGCAGCTTCGCTGCTCTTCACATACTTCCCACCTCTCATTGGTGGTTGGCTTGTGTTGCTCATGGCGTTCAATACTGCTCCTACGTCCTCGCCAATAGCTCTTCTTGATCCATTCTTCCGCTACGGTTACGCCATGCCTATCCACAACGCTTACGAGTTGGCTAAAGTTGTGTTCTGTAACACCTACAAAGGCCAGATGGGACGCAACGTCGGAATCCTCGTGGCGTGGGCTGTCGTTTGTAACGCTCTTTTGCCGTTTGTGATGATTCACGTCTCCAAAGTGAGAGCCAAAAGAGAGAAACAGGCTAAGGAGAAGCCCGAGGTTGCGCAAGAGTGAAACACTTTGTTTAACATTGATCCTCCCGTGACGTCACCGATAAGGAACCCTCCGTCGGGCTTTGGGCAAAGCCCGATGTGAGCTATTGCATGTCTACAAAGCCCATTCATTTGCAAGTTGTGTCTTTTTGATCCTTTCGTCTTTCAAGAACGTTGTAAGGGCTCGAATATAAGTCCGCAACTTTACAAGCGATTTAAAATGCGTGCGTTACGTCATTGATAAGCGGGAAAAAGCCCGATGCGAGGCTTTTGCATGTCTGTTTATACAATTGTTTCTCTTGTTGTTTTAGTGTGTTCTCTGTGTAGCAAAGTGGATTCTGGGTGAGATGAGATAAGCGTAATTGGCGCTCGTTTCACGTGGCCGAGGGGAGCCATATAGCCCACGGAGATGGCATTTTGCCCCTAGAGAAGCCGTTTGCGTCCAAAATTCCACAAGAAACGAAATCATGCCATTTTCTGGCGCTGGGAGATTAATTGATAGTTTTCAGGGCCGTTCACACGCCCGTTGTGCCAATAATATGGAGCGCGCGGTTATAATTACGCTATGCGCGAGCTCGGGCTTCACCGAGAAGACGCATCGCCCTGAGAAAAGAGCAAGAAAGCAAGGGGGCTCGTCTCGCGTACTGATAAGGGATCTGACCATCTTTGTGTATAAAAGGTGATCTCGTCGCCCTCTACTTGGCTTTTCCTCCACTATTTTTTGCTGAATTACTACACAAATATTTACCACCAGCCCATAATGTCCTACTCAGCTCTCTCCTCCTCGACCTACGGTAAGGACAACGTCAAGTTCCTCAAGGTCAAAAAAGACCCATCAAACCCGAAGAAACAGGAGGTGATTGAGGCCACTGTGTGTGTTCTTCTTGAGGGAGACTTTGATGTTTCCTACACCAAAGCTGACAACGCCCCAATTGTCCCAACTGACACGGTTAAAAACACGATTCTCGTCCTGGCAAAGACCACTGAGGTTTGGCCAATTGAGAGATTCGCAGCTAAAATCGCTACCCACTTTGTTGAGAAGTACTCCCACGTCTCTGGTGTCAATGTGGAGATCACCCAGGACCGCTGGGTCAAGTATGAGGTTGACGGTAAGCTCCACGACCACTCTTTCGTCCACCAGGGCCCGGAGAAGAGAATCACAAAGCTTCACTACTCCAGAAAAGGCGACTACACATTGTCTTCTTCCATCAAGGACCTCACCGTTCTCAAGTCCACCGGGTCCATGTTCTACGGCTTCAACAAGTGCGATTTCACCACTCTTCAGCCAACTGAGGACCGTATTCTCTCCACGGACGTATATGCCACCTGGACTTTCTCCTCCAAGAAGCTGGGATCCATTTACAACATCCAGAAGCTCGCTGAACAGGGCCTCTTTGACGAAGTGTACGGAAATGCTAGAAAGATCACCCTCGACAAATTTGCTCTAGAGAACTCCCCTTCAGTCCAGGCCACAATGTACAACATGGCCACGGAGATCCTCAAGGTTGCTCCTTCTGTTGAGAACGTGACTTACTCCTTGCCAAACAAGCACTACTTCCTGATGGACCTCAAATGGAAGGGTCTTAAGAACGACAACGAGTTGTTCTACCCATCCCCACATCCTAATGGTCTGATCAAGTGTACTGTTGTGAGAAACGCCAAGGCAAAGCTCTGATTGGCTGTGATGCTCTGTGCCCTTCTTGTTCTGCATATTTCACACGTTTCACGTTTCATTCATTGAATTTACTCTATCATTTATAAAGTTTTCGCTATCGTTATTTTTGGGATCTACATATGAGGGCTGAAGGGATAGCCAGTGCCTCGGTGGTGTACGTCATATTACTTGTTTTTCAATCACATGTTTCTTTGTGTTGTCTCTAACTGTTACAATGTTTGTTTTTTTACTTCTACAGCTCGTAGCATCGCTATCATATGTAAAGGGGGCATTTCATTCTAACATGCAGTTTTTGGTGTGATGAAGCGGTCATATCTCATCAGTTTTATTTACAAGAGGGAAACAATGGACTCTGGAATAGCGACACCACTGTTTCTGATATCATTAACAACTCTCAGAGATCTTGGAGTCAACAAACTGTGAGTCTTGTTCCTGTCAATGATCTCAAACACCTTGGAAGCAAGATCAGCATTGTTTTGGTTCTGGGCAGCCTTGAGCAAGAAGTAGTAAGAGAACTTGTTCAACATGGTACCAGCCTGGTTAGCTCTATCAAGAGCTTCAATGTATTGGATACAAGATTGGGCTCTACCATTACGGGACAAACCTTCAAACAATGCAGCCCAATGAACAGGACGAATGGTGTAGCCTTCACTCAAGAACTCCCTGAAATGAGATTCGGCATCCTGAACACGACCATTGTTGAATTCAGCAGTGATAATGGCAATGTATGTCACAACGGAAGCCTTTCCTTCCTTTTGCAAGTAATTGAACAACATCTGGGCAGTGGAGATCGCACCAGCCTTTGATAAGCCATCCATAATGGCAGTGATGGTAACCTCGTTGGCAACAATTCCCTGTTGTGCCAACTCGTCGAAGAACAAAGTGAATGTCTTATTAGTAGGTATTTCACCACGGGCACGAAGTGCCTTGAGCGTATAATCCATGAGGATGGTATATGTGGCGATATCTGGCGAGACGCCGGCTTCTGTCATTTCATTCAAGAGTGGACGGACAGCGGAAAAGTTCTTGGTCTTAACGTTGAATGCTAATAAGCTGTTGTAAGTCTCAGTATTAAATGAAATGCTCTTCTCCTTGAGTGTCTTCAAAGTCTCCTCCATCTTCTCCTTCTCTTCTTGCAGAGCAAGAGCTTGGACATAGGCTTGTGCGATCAATGGGCTCTCATCGAGTTTCTCTGCAACAATCTTCTCAACGAGATCGAATTTTTTGGCCTTGGAGTAGATACCGATCAAGAGAGCATCGGTCTCAACATTACGAGATGGCATCTTCTGCAACACACCTTCAACCTGACCGAGACGTTGTCTGAATGGACCGGTCTTGGAAACAGCAACGAGGAGAGCATTCCAAGCCTGGGTAGACGGAGCAACACCGGCCTTGATGATCTCGTTCCACAGCTTAACAGCCTCTTGAGAGAGCCCAAGCTGGTTGAACATCTTCATATAAGCGACAAGGGTATCCTCACTGAGGGGCTTGCCACTTGCGGAGGCAATACGACGGGCAGTCTCGAGAGCCTGGAATACTGCAGAGGAGCGGCCAGTGGTTGCGGCGTCGTGAGCGGTGGTGATGTCGTTGATGGAGTTCGGATCACGTTTGCTCAAGTAGAAGTCGTTGACGGCGTTGTGCAGTTTTTGGCGACGATCACCTCTCTTCGGAAGGAGCTTGTTGATCTCCGCGTGGATCTCAGCCTGTCTTGGGACCTTCGTCTGGAGCAGCTCCTCGAGAACTGTCATGTTTGGAGAAGAGTTACCAGCCACACAGGTTTCGATGTAGGCGACTGTGGTCAATCTCGACAGAACACCGTCCATACGGCCATATCTGAGGCCACTCTCAGACTTGTACTCCAGGAAGGAAACCCACAACGAAAGAACCTCAGACGAGGAGCCGTCCTGCAACAGCGATCTAGCAACGTATTCAAAGCCCTCTGATGGCACAGCCTGGTACAGCAGAGACTTCTGCAGCATCTCCTGTGGCGATGGAACAATCTGGGTCTGGCCCGGCGTGTTGATCTCCTTGTCAGCAAGCTTCATGATCTCAATGAGAGAGCTTCTTCCCAGTCTGGATCTTGAAGCAACGTGGTTCAGCTTGTCCAGACGCGCAATGAAGGAAGCAAATAGCTCCTTAGCGGAGGCGCCATCCTCCATTTCCGCCTTCAGCGCATCTCTAGCCTTCACAAACGGAGCATCGTCTTCTGGAGTCATCTTTTTAGGAGGAGAAACCTCCTTTTTGGCACCAGCCGCGGCGGTTTCATTAGCCGCCAGGGTGCTTTGGAAACGTCTGTTCATTACTGCAAGAGAAGCTTCAGAGCCCTGAGCTGTAGCCACAGAGATGCGAGCTGCGTGGGCTGCCAGGAGGCCGCTCACCCTCGAGCGTGCGAGACGTCCACAGGCGTGCATTATGGATAGCCTGGTTGATTGGATAGAGAAGAGCTGAAATGTGTGGATCTGAATAAGTTTAGAGTGGTGAAGATGGGCGATTTTTCGCGTGATGTAGGGTAACTCCCTTGGGGTGGCCCTACCAGAAACTCAGAAACCATAAACGTCTAACAGAACCGGAAATCCGATTTAGCGAATACGCTTCTATGGCCAAGTTGGTAAGGCGCTACACTAGTAATGTAGCGATCCTGAGTTCGAATCTCAGTGGAAGCAATTTTTTTTGCAAACCTTATACTCACACTTACACTGGCAATAACATACGTCTCGACACACCTTTGTGCCATTAAAGAAATTTTGTTTTGTATACCTCATACAGTCATTAACATGCGGTAAAATAACGCACAACTATTGGCACCCCGCTATTAACTATACCCTGTAATTAACATAGTATACTGTAGTCAGCATACACACTAGTGTTAACATACATCACGAGTTAAGGATGAGCTGATAAAGGAGTTTGCCATTAACATACACCACGGAAGGATCAATTGGTGGGAAGATCATTGCTCTATAGATGTTCTCTATCTTGTTCTTACCGTTGGTAGCGATGGTAGTTATGCACCATCATTGCCCTTTTCTATCGGAATACTGGGGCTTAATACTTCTCTTTCATAGCTTAAATATTGATTACAATAATTCATATAAGTGTAGCATAAATATCCATCCAGCTCCCCATCAAAAAAGCTTCATCCAGCTGAAGTACTTAAACCATTTTGGCTCAACCAAAATGCACTCAGCAGTTGCAATCTTCACAGGTTTCCCGTCCACAGTCTCCACAAACCCGTCAATAATCACCTTTCTCCCTTTGTGTTCTCTAACCTTCGCCTTCAGCACAACAGTTGAATCCGGCTCAGCGTGCTCAATAAAATTGATGGCCAGCTTCGCAGTCACACCTCTGCCACTTGGAAGCAGGGGAAATCCACAGAAAGTCAGCGACTCGTCCATTATCGTCGAAATCACACCGTTGTGGATTGTGCCGTCGTGTGAGGTGAGATTTTTTCCAAGGTGGTAAAATGCCTGGAGTTCGTTATCTTTCCTGTTGATGAATACTACTGGGTCAATCTCAAGATGGTTGGGGCCAAACAGTAGACCCTGGCTCACCATGTGAGTTTGGTGTGCTTTTGGAATTCTCGAAGAATGTGTACCGGGGGTAAAGTCCAGATTTCTTGATATTTTCTCAAATTCTGGATTGTTCTTCAACTTCTCAAGAATGTCAACTCTTTGTTCTTCGAGAGCACGCTTGTCCTTTACCGGGTCCGGAGCCTCGGGCCAGGCCCGGGCAAACGACGCAAAACCGACAGTGAAGGCTGTTCCTGCCAAAAGAGTTCTTCCAATAAAGCGTGACATTCTGGACTCGACTAATTGACCTTTTGATACAAAAACTGCTTTTTCTTGGTGAATACTTGGTGAACTTTTGGTTGTTCAGTTCTGCCCCGCTTGTTGTGTCAAGATCAGCTGGACCGCGAATCGAACGAGTTCGCGGATTTGGAAGGGCCTGGCCCGGCTCTTCTCTCTCCACATAACGTCAAAATTCTGTCTTGTCGATTCTGAGATGTCAATTGGCCAATAAATTACAAATCCAGATGAACTTACTTGCCATAGCTACCGATTGTGGTGCTTGAGGCGTTTTTTTCGCTGGATTTTAGCCTCAAATCTCGACCGGGACTACCTCCATCAACACTTCCTGATTGGGACTAAACAATCGCATCTCCAACCCGCTCTAAAAGCTCCCTGCTTCCCTTCCAGGCAGAATGCGCATAATACACCGGGAAATGAGCATTCACTGATTATCCTGGCCTGCATATCCGTCATTCGAATGTGTCTTCTTCTTCTGGTAACTTCACCATTATCGTAGACTAATGCGGAAACAAAAGTGCTCTGTTTCCGAAGGCATCCACAGGTTACTTCTTTTCAGGGTCTGCACGTCCGCATATTCATCTCGCTTCCAAACAGTTTCAACTGTATCTCCCATGGACCTCTATTCGAGTTTTGAGGCAAACCATAGGAGGTAACTCTTATAAAAGGAAGACGATAGTACTGAATAAATCAGAGCTGTAGATATTGATGGTTTGGCTTCGCTAGTTCACAACCGTCCCATGAAAATTGGTGTCTTTATATTGATCTGGATGGCAGCAGCTGGCGTTGCTGATGCCATCAGCAGCACCACAAGAAGCTTTGCGCGTACAATTTATATGGAGAACACAATGACTCTAACGGCGTACACGTGCTATGAATGCTCTACTTATATCTCTGACTCGAGCTCAAGCTCGATCTTGGTCACTCCTCTGACTTCGCTTTCTTCCACCCCATCAAGCTCTCTGGTCACCTCAACAGCTTCATCATCTAGCTTTGTTGTTTCTACTTCCTTTTCAAGTTCAGCTATTCAGACTACATCATCTTTGTCTATTTCCAGTTTGACTGATTCGACTACTATCATCAGCACTTCCACACCACATGTGACCTATGCGAGAACTTTGTACATGTCTGATACCGAAACTGTTACCAGTTACACTTGTTTTGAGTGCTCCACCAGTGTTATTCCTGAGTCGTCTTCCAGTGTATCTTCTTCTTCCGAGCAGCTACAGAGCTCGTCTTTGTCATCATATTACAGCTTTTCAAGTGTGGCTTCAAAGTCTTCTAGTGAGTTTTTTTCTGTGGCTAGTTCATGTTCATGCGTTGAATCATCTAGCATCCAGTCCTCCTTGGTTTCTGAGGCTAGCTCCTCCGTTGAATTATCTAGCACTGAGTCTTTTGTTCCTCCTGTCTCCACTGCCCAATCCCCTTCCGTTGAGGAATCTAGCAGCACGGAAACATCATATATAGAGTCCAACTCTATTTCTACTTCTTCCTCTGCCAAATCTTCCGTTACTGAGTCCAGCTCTTTGATTGTGCTCTCGAAGCCCTCGAGTGAAATGGCTTCTGAAGTTAGTTCATCTTCTTCCGCTAAATCTTCCAGCATTGAGCCCTCCAGCATTGAGTCTTCTTCTACATCCTCCTCCGCAGATTCATCTAGTTTGATGAGTCCTCTGTTGACCTCGTCGTCCATTCACTATTCTTCGTTGGCTGCAGAATCGTCGAGCACTTCTATTGAGTCTTCTTCTTCCGCTAAATACTCCACTATTGAGCCCTCCTCCTCCTCCTTCGATGAATCCTCCAGCTCTGAAACTTCTCTAGGGACTTCATTCTTAGTTGAACCATCTAGCACTGAATTTGTAAGCTCTGAATCATCTGAATCATCTTTAAAGACTTCATCGTCTACTGCCTTCTCTTCTTCTCCTTTAGGAACCTTTATTATTACATCTATTGCTTCCTCTTCCATAGTTGAGCCCTCCAGCATTGAGTCTTCCTCTCTGGAGATTTTGACTTCTTCTTCTGATGTCTCTTCTACAGAGTCGATTCTCTCCTCTTTCTCCTCTTCATCCTCTGCCTTTTCTATGGGTTCAAGATCTTCTCTTGCTTCCTCCTCTGTCGAACCACCTGAATTATCTAGCTCTGAAGCTTCACCAGAGACCTCATCATCCACGGATTACTCATCCTTTGCCGAATCCTCCAGCATCAACTACTCTACTTCTTCTCCCTCTTCCACTGAGTCCTCCGGCACTGCTCTTGTAACCTCTTCGTCCATTGATCATTCCTCTTCCGTTGTTGTCTCTTTCATAGAGTCGAGCTCTTCTTCTGATTTCTCCTCTATTGAGTCGAGCATATCCTCTGAATCAAAGGATTCATCAGCTGAATACTCTCTGTCCAGCTCTCTCTTGGTTTCAAGTACTTATTCCACTGAGTGGTCAACTTCTGAGGTCCCTACTCCATTTTCCATTGAATCATCTTATGAAAGCTTTGGGTCTTTGGCTCCAGTATTTACCATCTCATTTATTCATTCCTCTTCCTATGGAAACCTCTCCTCGACTTACTCTACATCTTCCACAGGCCAAGTCTCCTCTGGTCACTCTTCTGTGATATCCTCATCTGTGGTGCTCTTGTCAACTATCACCAGCTCTGTAAGCGAAACCTCATCGGTCAGGGACTTGGTTTTCAGTATGTCCAGTGAGCTGGTCTCTTGGCCTAGCTCTGAATCTCTCTCAACGGTATCCTCATTGTCTGGGGTCTCTTTCAGCTCAGTTTCTTCAATGGAGGCTCCTTCCAGTGATGTCTCATTCATTTCTGCCTCAAGATTTTCCTCAGAGGGCTTCTCTGAAGCCAGTTTCTCGCAATCCGTGACCGGTTCAGATGCTATATCTTATTCCAGATCCGTGGATGGTTCTTCGGAGCTTCCAGGTTCCTCCAGTGCTGCCTCTGAATATTCCAACAATGAGTACTACTCAACTACCGGAGCTTCTTCAGAGCACTTCACCGAGACTTCCAACACTGCATACGTTGCTACCATAACACCACCCACTTCTACCTCTGAATCATCATCGTATTCATATATCTCGTCCTTTCTGGATACCAATTATTCATCTGGATTCATTACTCCTAGTGAGTCCAGCCATAGCACTGGTTTAAGTGCCAAGGCCTCCCCCACGTCTTCAGATCCGGTTTCCAGTACTTCTTCAGAACAGATTGATGTGTCGTCAAGTGGTGAGAATTTGTCCAGTGGTTCTTCTTCATCTGATAATTGGACTATCATATCTTCTGGAAACGTAGGTGTTGCTTCCTCTAAATACAGTGAAACTCCAGTTCCAGGTGCATCTATACCATTCAGCACAGACCTTATTGTTGTGCGCTCCACTGTGTCAAAAACTGTTTTGATTATGTCCTCTTCACCAGCTATTTATTCCACTGGGTCTCCAGTCATTAAGTCATCATCCAGTGCTGAAGCGTCTTCAACAACTGATCTCAGAGCTTCTACTGATCTGTCATCGTTGCCAACTTGCTTTGATCTTTCATCGTCTTCTTGGCCACCTTCATCTTGGACATCCTGGTCTTGGACATCAACTTCTCAGATTCAATCATCAACCAACCAAATATTAACGCCATCAGTCTCATCTTCTCCATCATCAACAGCCACAAAAATGGATACAAGTTCCTCAGAATCGCCAAGTGAAATTGTTTCCAGATACTCCTATGACAACTCCAAGCTGAGCACCTTCTCCTGTTCTGGTTGTTCTGTCACTAGTGATGCTGAGCCACATACAAGCAATGTCTACATCACCACAACTGGATCAGAGGTGATATCTGATGCTATTGTACCAAGCTGTATTGCGGCTACTAATACCACCGTGGAGACTTCCTTAGTTCAATTGAGCTCTGGTTCTGACATTGAATTATCTTCCCCTTCTGATGCGTCTGTCTCCACATACATCCCAACTATGGACAGTAGCTTCATAAGTCTCACAGATTCTACTCCAGCTTCATTCACGGTCTCAGTGGAATCTTCAGTCGTTACCACTTCTAGTGCTCCATCTACGGGTACTTCAGGCGAGGGCTCCTCTACTATGTATACGGTTCAGCCATTAGTTGGTGGAGCATCTCGTCTGCCAGTAGATGGACTTCTTTCTCTTCTCCTCCTTATCATTGTTTGAGCTTCGGTATCACCTTTCAATTATACCCCATATATTTTGTTTTTATATAGAGCCACGACAGCTCATAATAAGTTATCAAGTCTGAGAAAGCATAGTAGAAGAAAGCAATGCAGACCAGAGATCAGATCGTACTGGCAACATGGATGTGAATCAAGACTCAGAGTCAGCGATGCCACCCTCGCCAATGATGTAGACACATTCACTCTCTGGCATATCTGGAGAGTCCATCAATTTGGCAACTCTCTCATCCCCACGACCTTTTCGGAGAAGGATCCTCGTAGCGCTAGCATGTGCCAAGACGTGACCGCCAACACTAGCTCATCGTTAGTCTCTTCTTGGCTATGTTTTGGGATAGAAGTGTGTCACTTACGGCTTTCTGCCATCTGCAGAAGCAAACAAGGCTGAAGCACCGGGGTCGCTCTGGACTTGGTTTGTCATGAAAACCGCAATGTTGTAATCTTCCGCAATTCTGTTCAATCTAGTCAAGTGTTGGTTCAACTTCTGCTGGCGCTCGTTCAATTCGCCTCTACCGGAATACTGCGATGCTTTGTGTTAGTATAACTGGGATAACAAACTTTGCAGTAATCATGTTGTGGATTAGCTGTCTAAAATCTTACATCAACTCTGAAGTTTGCCATGATGGAATCGATAACAACGAGCCTGTACTCGCCCGTGCACAATTCTGAGCTAAGTTGTTCCAATAACTCACACTGGTGCTCACTATTCAAGGCTCTAGCGTAGGTGATGTTCTCGAGACAATCATCCGGGTTTATACCAAACCTCTCAGCAATTGATTTGATTCTAGAGGTTGCGTTAGTAAGGACCACAAGCCAAACCCCTGTTGAGATTCAGAGTCTGACCATACCTGTCTGGACGGAAAGTGCCCTCAGTGTCAATGTACGCGGCCTTACCTTCACCCCCACCAATTGACTGCGAGGACATGTTAGTGTTAGTTCTCGTTGATTTCAGAGCATAGCATACCTTAGGCAACTGTGCCGTGACGCAAAGAGTGTGAGCCATCTGCGTCTTACCGCATCTGAACTCCCCGTAAACCTCTGTGATACTCATGCTCATGACACCGCCGCCCAAGCACGAGTCAAGAGCTTTAGACCCCGTAGATAAGCCAAAAACCCGGCGTCGTATATCGGCCTGAGTCAAACCAGTAACAAACCCGACTTGCTGTGGTAGATATTAGTAAGCCTGTCCATCCTGCAATAAGGGCGCCCAATGTATGGCAAAAACACACACCATCATCTTCCCAGCAGCCTCCTTGATCTTCTCGACTTTGGCCTCAGAGAGGCCTCTGACCTTCAACAAGTTACGTCTTGTAGTGGACAAAACCGTCTGTTTTGACGTGTTAGTGGTGTTTGAGAAACTGGTGAAGATTAGCCGCCGAGATAGTTCTTACTGGAATACTGCACACGCCAGCGGCGCGGAGTTTCTGGACATCTGAGGCATTGATACCGTGTGATTGGAGCTCTTCAATGGGGATAACTTCTGGTTCTTCCAAGGTCATTTTTGCGGTTGAAAGTGGGATTTTTGTGGGGAGCTGGTGTTGTTGATGGAGGGAAGCATTTTGGCGGAAGCGCGCTTTTATAGTGGAGCTAGCCGCCAGGGGGAAAACAATATACTGTCAGTAAGCAGCTACCAGAATGAGTTGAAGGTGAGTTGAAGGTGTTCACAGGATCAATGGTCGGAAATTCTTGTGCTGTGTTCTTTGTGGAGTATTTTGAGATTTCAAAGGTTGATTAGCAGCAAAAGATCGGACTACCTTACGATTGTGTGAATTCATTAGAGAGAGCCCCATTTCGTGACTTGATTATTTACTCCTCTCGACACTTTGGGTGTACTTCGTTACTTGATTATTTATTCATTCCAACACTCTCACTCTTTTCTCTATTAACTCTTCGTTATTTGTTTATTCATTCATTTCTGTTCTTCACGTGTCAATATCGCCTTGGACACTCCTTGCTCTCATGGCCCTGTTCTCCGCAATTGTAACACATCACGGCCCCCGTCTGCATCGGCGAAAAGCCTCGCATGCTCACAAGCTGAGCACCATAGTGCTGTGTAGCAGCCTGGGGAATGAACTCGCCTTGTCTGAGCATAGCTGGAGGATAGTAAGAAATGGGCTGTGGCCGGGTAGGCTGCGGGTATTGTTGTGGATATTGACGGAGAGCCTGGGGAGGTGGCCCGTGAGCGAAATAGTACTGTGGCTGATGTGGGGAGGTTCCAGGTGGGGGTAAAAGTAGCTCCGGGGGTCCAAGTTGGTTTTGGAGCTGAGAATAGTATATTATCTGCGCTGATGGCTTGTGATTTTGAGTGGGGATCATGTGAGGAGATGGGGGGATGAAGCGGTTTTCAGGCCTCAGTGACCGGTACTGTGGACATTCTGACTGGATGTGGCCCATCTCTCGGCAGAAATAACACTGTTTTGCCTCTGTGCTTCGATCATTAGGACAATGAGACGATTCGTGCCCCGGTTGTTTGCAATTGTAACATAACCGTTCCACGGAGTTACACATATCGGCGTGGTGGCCCAGATTACCACACTTATAGCATGTACGCTTGAAGGCAAGAGACACAGGCAACTTGGTGATTCCTCCGAGGTGTTGTCGAGAGTGACTGTGCCTCAATTGGTGTATTGGGGTACTGGTACGGGGAGCTGGCGGAAGTTGTGGTGATGGTGATGAGTTGGAAGCTGGGGTATTATCATTGGAGGTGTTGGTGGTGCTAGCAGAAGCTGTGGCTCCTTCTGGAACAGAACACTCGGTGTTTTTCGGTCTCTCTTCTAGTGATATTAGCTGATTGTTGTCCTCGGAAAGTGAGTGCGTCATTTGCTCATCCTTAGGATCTGGCCTTGTCATCTCCAGGTTTCCTGCTGAGTTGGAGCTAGTGAAGATGAGACCTGGACTCGTGGTGATGCCGATGATGAAAAAATCTGGCCGAACAAGTCACAGTGCCGGCAGGGGAAAACTCAGTTGTCAACCGAGATACAGACTCGATGGAAGACTGTCTTGGTTTTAGACAGAGGTACCTTTGGCGGGCTGGTTGGGCGAGAATACCGGCTACTTTTGAGAGGTGACCGCCGGGATCTCTGTTGGAGAGCGGAGGAAACGATTGGCGGGGATGTAGAGATGAATACTCAGTGATTGAACAAGCAGCACACTTGCAGGCACGCTGAGTCCTCTTTTAAGAGGTTAAAGTCTCAGTTCCTGTGGACAGAGCGTAAATTGGTGGATGGAGGCCGATGAGAGTGCGCGCGCTGCGGAATTAGACGTACGAACCTGGCGGGAATTTGAGGGTCGTAAATTGAGTAAGGCTCAGGGGCAAGGCTTCTTGCAGTGGTGTGTAGCCTGAGCTCTGATTGGCCCACTGGGGTGATTCTTTGTGAAGAAATCCGCTTGAAGTTGGTGTTTGGGGGCCAGGACGCCAGCCTAAAAGAGAGTTGGCGGGCGCATGGCTCCGTATTTATACCGGCAGATTACGCCCAGTTGCCCACCGCGGCACACAGCGCCCGAGAACAGCAGCAAACTCCAGGGAGAAAGAGAGAAAAACAGCACGGAAAAATACGTCTAGGCGAACCGGATACCTTCCCCCTGAACGGGAGGGCCCTGGTACCTGCGCAGAGAGCTTCATTTGTCGCCCATGTCCTTCAAATCACGTCCCCGGGGCGGCGTGAATGGCCTGGGCTCTTTGTGAGGCAACGACTGAAGTTTTCCCCCTTGCTGCGGACCACTTGAGTGTCACACACTGTACTGAGACCCTGGCGTGTGCACTGAGGCGAGCTGACGTGTGTGTTCCCCCGACTAACGGGCTCTGTCGAGTCTTTTAATTCATCATATTTAATATAATGGACTTTATTCGAAATCTAAAATATAAACGACATATCAACCACGGTACACTTCGCTGTCTACCATCGGAGAAAATCTCTGTGTGCCTTGGTTCTGTGTACTCCCAGCATTGTAGTATGTACCTTGCTTTCCTAAGCGTCTCTGATTTTGGTGTGCAAATTCTGAAAGGCGGCCGGTGACATACAAAATCTCGGGCTGCACGCTTCCCGGCATGTGCAGCGACCTGCAGATAGTGGCATTTTGCCTGGATCAATAGCTTCCTCCAGTGGAGTGGTTTACCGGCTCTGAACCACTATGGTTATTCCTATTTCTTCACGGAGATGGCGAGGGCCTCTGTTGCCGTTGGGCCATTTGGGGCCAGAAATCACGCCAAATCTTCTCCGTTTGGCGCGCCTTGCGCTGTCTATACCGCCGTGCATCACCAACATAACACCGTTCCCGCCTCCAGCCACGAAGCCGCACCTTTTCCATCTGAAAGTCATGGGCTGCTATAGAAACGGAGATAAGGTCCCCAATCTCACGTACGCAAATGCTGTCAAGAAGAACACACAGAAAGGGCTTGTTCTGCTGCCAGCGCCCGGCGCGCCCCAAACCAGGGCCGAGATTATACCCGCAGATACGACTCCGAGAGGACAGAACGGATCAGGGGTTACATTTCCGCAGGAGAAGCCTCAACTGGCCACACATTCGGGGAGTGTCTATACTTAGAAACACGAGTAGCTATAGCTCCCCGGCCCGTCTGTGTGGCCTGCTTTTCCCCGGATTGTTCTTCCTGCCCTCGACGTGTGTATCGCTTCGAATCTTGTTCATGCGAGATTTCGGCAGCTGCAGCACGGTTTAAGGACAAAGTTACGTCAATGTCGTTCCCGGCTTTGTCATCATCTGGATCGAATATGGTCTGGTCTCAGACCCTGGGAGTTCTACGGTGCCTCAATGCCCATATCTCCATCTTTTCCCTGGCGTACGAAGGTTATAGTATTTTTCCCGGAAAGTCTAATCAATCTTCTATGCGTCAAAGGCCAGAACCCCCGACAACATCCCGGGAAACTTCCTTCTGGAAGCATGTCAGGCATGCGAGGTACATATACTATATCTGATTTTACTGCTCCACAGCACGGTACATAAACTGCTTCTTCTTTCCACGCCTGTCTCATGAGCCCTGATATGGTCGCATGCCGTATCACTAATCCATCTGTAGGCGTTTGGACACTGGCAAACCCTCAACTGGCCCACTTCTGTGAGCGGGTTTGTTGTTGTTTATTGCCAAATTCCAATACAGCTCTTCATCCTGTCTCGCAGCATCAACACTTAGAGGCTTGTGAAGATTTAAATTAGTTCTATTCTCTCCATCTAGAGCGGATGACAACTCCACTCCGAGCTCTCCAGCCCATCCCAGTAGAGGATGGCAGACGTTGCTTAACAGGCGCAGCAGGAACCAGATCGTCTATTCATGTACATTTTCTTATATGCGTTACCGGATTGGACTATAATCCATAGCCCGATTTAGACTAGTGTTTAGTCTCTCGTACATTCAAGTACTGCATAATAGCGTTTGTGGAAGTGTCCAGACACAATTGATTAGTAAATCGGCTCAGCAAGCTATATGGGCGCATTCCCCGGTATATATAGTTATGATGAAATCTACACTATATATAGGCACATTGACGTAATATCTTAGAACCAGCCTGAGCATAAACACTCAAGACACAGGCACGAGAGACTTCTCTGCAGTGTCCCTGAGTTTTCTATAAAGGCTTCCATCTCTGGTGGCAAAGGACAGGCCCTTGTACTCTTCATTCGTTTGCAGTAGACACATTTGGACCTGGAGTGGCTGGGATACTGGGTCCCAGTTCTTGGCAGCAAGAACGTGTGAAAGAGCAGCCTTCCTGGTTCTTGTAAATCCCACAGTGGCAGTGTTATCTCTCACTAGCTTGAATGGGTTCTGTGGTTGGTCTTCTGGCTTGTCCTTGATCAGTTTCCTTGACATGATGATCTTTGCCTGGCTCGAAATACACAAAGAGTACATGTAGCCTATCCTTTCCAGAAGAAGCGACTTGCCGATCTTACCAACCAACTTGTCATCAATGGCCTTTTGGATCCACTTGATGGCAGCAGGTGTGTTTGCCCAACTATCTCTCAGCGTACAGAAAAGCTCAGCAACAACCAAGATGGAACGGAGAGCGTAGGTCTTGAATCCACACCTGGCCAAGTATGTGTAGTTTGCAGAATCGAGCAAAGGGTCAATGGTATCGTTCTTCAGTTTGGAGGTTATATTTGTGGCTCCCATCAGCAGTGAAAACGCAGCCATCTCTTGGGCAGATGCAAGATACGTCCAGGCCTTGTCACCCAGGAAATCCTTCTTGACAAGCTCGTACGTGGTATACGCGTATCTGTAGTCCCGAAGCATGAAGGCCCAATCAGCGAGCTTCCGAGTCAGAGATTCATTGGCGAGCTTGCCGTAGAAGCCTCTCTCGGTGTTGTAGTTACTCGTATGCTCGTTCTGGTTTGTGCTCTTGTTCCCTCCAAAGTATTTCTTGCCCACATTGAAGAAACGGCCTGTGATGCTCTTTCTCGGTGCAATCACCTGTTCGTCCCACGTAACGATTTTGCTCTCCATGTATGGAATGATTTTTTTCTGTATGATCTCCTTAAGAAGCTTGTATATGGAGGTGATATCAGCACCGGGGAGAGTCGGGTTTGTGGAGAAAGTGAGGTGGGAATTCTGGAGTTCCTCGTCCACTGAGGAGAGAATTGGGGGGTTCAGTGCTGTAGCATGGGCCTCTTTGTCGAGGGTTAAAGGGAGAACAAATGTCTCCACATAGAGCTGTTTCTTGATGTGCTCCCGCAGCTGGAAAGCTTTCTCCTCTTGCTGTTCGCTGCTGAGGTCATGAACAACAATGAATAGCGGGAGAATGTCGTCTGTGAGGAAATAGTCTGGCACCTTTGAGGCTTTGAACTGAATGAGAAGCTGGCGAGCATGGTCATATGTGTCCTCCGCTGAAACAAAGATGAATGCCGCCACGGGATGGTCGATTGGCTCAAAGGGGGAAATCAAAGAGCTGGAGAGCATCTTCGTGAAGAACTTGAGATATATCGAGTCCTTCAGAACGTGCGAAAGCTGTTTATTTCCTTCAGCTTTGGCCTTCCTCAAATATGGCTCAACGCTTTGAATGTACTCGCTCATAAGCAGCTCCAGCGAAGTGTGCTTGAAAAGCGGTGTTTTGGAGCCCTCCTCAGCCTCCTGAACACTGAAAATGTCGGCCAATGGCGATGAAAACCGCAAGGAGAACTCGTCTGCGGTTCGTGAAACTCGTTGTGAGTCCTTAATCTGGAATTTGCTCTCAATTTTGTCGCCGAAGGGCTTCAGCATCTGCAGAAAAGAGTGGAAACCAAAGTCCGTCGCCAGTCTGTCAACAGACTCAGAGCTGTACACGGCTACTCGCGGCGAAAGTGCCGAGGTGATGATCTTTTTGCAGTCCATGGAGCTTCTCTTTGGCCCGATTTGGGACGTTGTGGGCGTCGATGAGCCGTTGATAAGCGGCGAAACATCGCGTCCCGCGGAGAGGTGGAAAAGCACGTTGCTGGCTGTCAGCTCCGAGGCCATTGTGCCGAAATTGGATGTCTGTGGCGTATAAAAGCCGCCATGAAAGCGGCTGTGGGGACCCTTGGCGTCCTCCTGGCGGCTTTTGTTGATGGAGCGAGTGCTTACGTAAGCGCGTGCATTACGTAAAGCATTACGTAATGCACGCGTCGGCTCCATCGCCGTTGGTACCGCAAAGAACACCTCCCAGCTCCTTTTTCACCCCCATTTCCCACTAAAAAAGCTCACCACACGCCATGATCCCGTCCAATCTGGCCTTTCTGGCCTCCCTGGCCGCCCTGGCCCCGATATCGCACGGATTCTATCTTCCCGGTACGGCCCCAACCTCTTACAAGGAGGGCGACAATGTCCCCCTTCTCGTCAACCACATCACGCCTAGCGTCTTCCACGACAACCAGGCCAAGGAGAGCTACGTGTATTCGTTCGACTACTACTACCAGAGGCTCCACTTGTGCCAACCGGAGAAAAAGGTGAAGCAGCCGGAGTCTCTGGGCTCCATCATCTTCGGCGACAGAATCTACAACTCGCCGTTTGAGCTCACCATGCTCAAGAACGAGACGTGCAAACCCCTGTGCACCAGTGTTTACCCTGCTATTGATGCTGTTTTCGTCCATAAGCTCATCAAGAACGGCTTCTTCTACAACTGGCTCATCGACGGCCTCCCTGCGGCCAGAAGGCTCCACGACAAGAGAACCGACTCCGACTTCTACGGCTCCGGCTTCGAGCTGGGCTACGTCGACGACGCCAATATCCCGCATCTGGACAACCATTTCAGTATCCAGGTGGAGTACCACCAGCGTGGTGAGAACGAGTTCAGGGTCGTGGGCGTCACCGTGGAGCCACACTCGTGGGACAGAAGTGAGCCTGTTTGTGCTACGGAGAAGCACGAGCCGGTAACTCTGGATATCCACGACAAGACGTCTGTGCCGTTCACCTACGACGTGACGTGGGTGCCGTCCGAGACGATGTGGGCCACCAGGTGGGACAAGTACTTGCACGTTTATGACCCGAAGATCCAGTGGTTCTCGCTCATGAACTTCTCGTTGATCGTGGTGTGCTTGTCGTTGATCATTGCCCACATTCTCTTCAGGGCCCTCAAGTCGGACATCTCCAAGTACAACGAGATGGTGCTGGAGGACGACATGGACGAGTCTGGCTGGAAGCTGGTGCACGGAGATGTTTTCAGAAGCCCACGCTATTTGCTGCTGCTCTCCGTCATTGTTGGCTCGGGCGTCCAGTTGCTCCTGATGACTCTGACAGGGTGTGCGTTTGCCCTGCTGGGGCTGCTGTCTCCGTCCAACAGAGGCTCCCTGTCCACTGTGATGTTTGTGCTCTACGCACTGTTTGGGTGTGTGGGGTCGTTTGTGTCCGGTTCGCTCTACAAGTTCTTTGACGGGTCTGATTGGAAGATCAACATGGTGCTGAGCCCAACGCTGATCCCGGGCGTGATTCTGCTGACTGTTACCCTGCTTAACTTCTTCCTCATCGGGGTGGAGTCCTCTGGGGCCATTCCGGCTGGAACCTTGCTTGCTATTGTGGTGATCTGGTTTGTCATTTCTGTTCCGTTGTCCGTTGTCGGCTCCATCCTGGCCCTGAAGAAAGAGCCTCTGTCCAAGCCGGTGCATACAAACCAGATCCCTAGACAAATCCCAACACAACCATGGTATCTGAAGACGCCATTTGCTGCTCTTGTTGCTGGTATCTTCCCGTTCGGTGCCGTCTCGGTGGAGATGTACTTCATTTACTCCTCCTTGTGGTTCAACAGAGTGTACTACATGTTCGGTTTCCTCTTCTTCTGTTTCCTGCTGATGGTGATCACAACTTCCCTTGTGACCATCCTGATGACTTACTACTCTCTGTGTGCTGAGAACTACCTGTGGCAGTGGAGATCTGTTGCCATTGCCGGTGGCTGTGCTTTCTACGTCTTTTTGCATGCCATCTTACTCACCAAGTTCCAGCTTGGTGGCTTGGTCACAGTCGTCTTGTACACCGGTTACTCTCTCCTCATCACCTTCCTGATGTTTGTCCTTACTGGATCCATCGGCTTCTTGTCTAGTTTGTTCTTCATTAGAAAGATCTACTCTGCTGTCAAGATCGATTAAGCTCACCAAGACGTGCGCAACTACAAAAAACACTCCATGTATAGCATGAGTGACGATATAAAAGGATAAAGCTGCCTTAGTAGATCACGGGCGACTTTCAAGAATGAACAGCTGGCTGCACGGTCAGGCTCTCATATTGTTGCAACACATGTAGGCTTGCTCTACGTTTCATCATGCTAGTAACGTATATATAGTACTTGGTACAGTGAGATTAGAGGAAACCTGAAGCCTGTCGAAGAGCAAAAATCAAAACATCGTTCAACATATAAGGGTGGGACAAAAAGCAGAATATAAACACCAGGAGAGAATAGAAAACGTCAGCTTCATAAGAGGAGATAAATTAAAGAATATTCGCAGAGCAAATAAGATGCCATGATCACCTCACAGTGCCAGATCAAACGTGCTTCAACAAATTCTCTGGAGGCACAGTGTCAAGCATTTCTGATTCATTGACTCTCGGCTGCAATGGAGTATACTCTTGCTTCTTGTTTCGCAGAAGGAACAAAGCACCAATACCGCCAAGTAGTCCGAGTGTACCGAGAGAGCATGCTAGACCAACAAGAACAATGAAGCCTCTATCCATCTTTCCAGATTTGTGCTTCTCGGATGAAGAGTGCGTAGGTGAAGGAGTTGAAGAAGAGGTGGATGGTCTGGTGTTGTTTGTTAAAGTACCACTGATGTACAAATCTGAAACGTCTTTGTTCATGAAGATGGAAGAGACAGTAGCAGTGGATCTGTGATGAGTGGTGATCAGGTATGGCAACCAAGTGGTGCCGTTGAAGTAAGCAACATTCGCATAACCGTATTTCGATAGAGTCAAGTTACCGGTAGCAAGCAAGACTTGATCAGCATCAAAATAAGTTCCGTCGTTGTTGTCGTTCGGTGCAGAAAGGTCCAAAAGTTGAATGTCGGCGATAGTTCCTTCAAGGCCAGATGAAATGTTGTGCCAAGAGGAACCATCGTAAGCGGAGATGAAGGAGTCACCAGAAGTAATGATTCTCCCGGAAGTGGAGTTATCAACAAGAAGAAGCTTCTTGATTTCTTGGTCAACAGCAGAGAAATGCTCTGGTTGCTCTTGGTCTGAATTATTGAAGTTAAAGGCAAAGAGTTTGAGGTCATCGTCTTTGTACTTGAGGTCACCACCCGCAACAAGAGTATCATTAAGGAATCTGAAGGCGTTGACAGTACCTGAGAAGTCGTCAATCATCTGCGTCCACGAACTTTCGTTCATGTTATAGAAGCAAATACCAGAGCAGTCATAGGAGTCGACGGAATCAAATTCTCCACCTACAACCAGATAAGTGTGGTTGAAGTAACCGAATTCGTTCACTCTCAATGAAGAGCCTGACAGTGATCCGATCGACTCGAAAGTGTGGTTGTCCAAGTCGTAGACAACAATACCGCTAAAGTCTCTATCACCAGCAGAGCCGCCTCCTGAAGAACCAATGAATAACTTCCCGTCATGTGCAAACAGCTTTGTGACCGAAGAATCATCATCCCAGTCAATGTCGAGGCCAGTTGTCTCGTTTTTGAATTTCAAGATCAAATTCGTTATACCAGATTCGGTAACGAAGTTACCACCAAATGCAGCAAGAGACTCGTTGATGAACAGGCCAGTGTTGATAGTACTATTTGTCAAAGTGTCACTCGTGATGTTTCCAGATAATGTTGAGTTAGAAACCATGAAACCCTTATTTCCAATATCAGCAGAAGTTCTCAGAGAGCCAACAAATAGAGTGGCATCACCGGTTTTACCAGATGCTGAAACGTTGAAATCAAGAAGAGAGGATTGTGAGAACCAGGTAGAATTGCCACTATCCCATGTCTCATTCTCAAAAGACCAATAATCATCACCTTTCAAAGTAACATTAGAAGCATAGTTTGACTCAACATCACCGAATGAAAACCACGTACCGTTGTATAGAGCAGCTCCGCCGAGTCGATCCTCAGCAGACCCATCCTCCATAGACGAAATAGTACTTTCGTTTTTTGTTGTTGTGAAATCACCAAGAATAACTAACCCATCAGAGACAGCTTGCATGGAACTAACTGCGCCATCAAGGCCTCCATCAAGAGATGATACTCTAGCATCAATAGTTGAGTTTGAAGAGTTATCCTCGTCAACAATTATGATGAAGAAGTTGTCACCATAGTCACCTTCAAAGTCACCACCGACGTAAATTTTACCGTCATCTTGAGCAAGTTGAACATCGGCACTATCAGTAAGCGAGGAGCCAATTCTGTTAATAGTGGTATTTCCAATGAGTGTTCTTTCAGTGAGATTAGCAGCATTGAACTTGGTGAAGTTGGCTGGTGAGTACTCAAAGATACCATTGATAGGCACAGATCCATTAACATCAAGGAGGTCATCAATAGAGAAAATGGTAGTGACTATTCTGTCTGCAACAACGACTACCTCATCATCACTGAGCACTGTAGACATCAAACTCATCTCCACCCTAATAGGATTATCCAGGTGACCGTAGAAAAGAGAATCATATTTCTCCTCAGTGTTGGTTTGATAGATCTCCCCAGTATAGTAGATGTCATTCGTGAGATCATCATAGACAGTGACATTGACAATGCCTCTGTAGTCACATGTGTTATCGGTGGAGCATCCCGGTGTGAACATCAAGACAGAGTAGACACCGGCATAGGTAATATTCGGATAGAAAGTGACAGCGACATCTGGAATACCATCAGAGACGTCGACAGTAGAGCTTAGGTATTGATTATTAAAAGAAGCACTCCAGGAGCCTTTCAACTCGGTGGTGGAGTAATTGCCAGTTGAGCTGCATGCTGGCTCGTTCAAAGAGTTGTTGGCGTATGTGGAAAACTGCGACTGATAAATCTCAAATCCTGACAATGCGATGCCATCACCATAAGACTCCAGAGCTTGAAATATGACGCTGTAAACATCTAGACTGTTTACAAATCCATACTCCTGGTAATTTGCACCCCAGCTCAGACTCGTATCACCAAATGCAAGAGCTCGTGAATCGCTATCTGTGCCTTCCAGTGCGTCTGACAACGAATCAGAATCAAGCATTGGACACCAGGCGTCACAATACGAGAGCACCCCTGTGGATGGATCAACGTATGTCAGATTCATGATACTTCCTGCTGGGGACGTTATAAGCCTGAAGAGTTGCACTTGACTGTCGTCATTTTGGGAGTTATAGATCCTCACCTTGGATGGGATGACTGTGTAAGGTAAGAGTATGTCCAATGTAGCTGCGGTTGCTCCCGGGACGGACCATTCATCACCATTTGGACAGGCGAGCACATCAGGGGAGGAACTGTCATCAGAGGAGGAGAATGTCGCATATTTGAGGCTGACAAGCTGGTCACTCTGAACGGATATGTTGGATCTGTTGGATGTGGCTGAGAGGAGTTCCGGGAGCCCCAGTGTGTCAAACTGTCCTCCGAAAACAATGTTGTCTCCAACTTGGATGATGGAGTTGATGTGCGAATCGTCGCCGAAACCTTCAAAGAGTGTGCTGTTGAGAGTTTTGCTCGAGAGGTTGTAGTAGGCTATACTGTTTGTTCCGTTGAAAGTGAAGTCACCTCCAAGATATATGATGTTCTCGGAGTCGGCGTATAGCCCTGTTGTCACTGAGCCGTCAATTTCGCTGTCTGGATCGAGTGGTGTGAACTCATCACTAGTAATGTTGAACAGTGCTGGCGCAGAGACGTTGTAGCTCCCTATGCTTGAGAAGTTTCCGAGTAGAAGGAATGTATCGGATGTGACGGGGAGAATCTTGCTGAGTGTGCCGCTAACCTCCCCGATGGACACAAAGTTGTCGCCGTTCCCGTCTGTGTAGTATAGATTGTTTGTGAGGTTGTTTTGGTTGGTGAAATTCGACGCTCCAGCATACCTGTACGGCGATATGGCGTCAAAGTCTCCAAGGAGACCTATCTCGCCATTGTTGAACGATCCCAGGTCAAGTTGAGGATACGGTACGCTTTCGAGCCGTACTGCAGATGCTTTCACTAGCCATGACGCCAGAAGCGTAAGAGAATACCTCATTGTGGTGTGTGAAGAGCTCAGGGAGAATGTGGGGGTAGGGGATGATCCCAGAGAGGATATTTTGAGCAGCCACTGGTAATTAAAAAGAGCGTTGATGAGTGACTGTTAAGCAGTGCTCGTGCAGTTCCAAAAGAGAGAGTCTATTTCTCCTGACAGTTCTATGGCGCTTTTGACTCTCACTATGGTGATTTCTCTGAACGAAAACCTGTTTGGCGGGAGAATGCGTTGAACCGCTGTGGTGAAAAGAGCGTGGATGTGTTGGGATTGACGATGTGAGAAGCTGATCCGCTGTGGGAGGTCCGGGTAGTGAAGGTTGTGGGCTTATAACCCTTTGGCGGTACTGTTTGTCCTGCTTTTCTGTGATGATAATCCTGCCAAAGCTTCAGATCTGCCTGATTTTTTATTTTTGGTTTGTCCGCCGTTTATGCAGCTTCGGTACTATTGCCTAGGCAATGCTGCCGAGGCATGTTTACAATTTGCCGAATGCGGACACTTTCCGCCACCCTCGGATGGGTCACGTGACGCTACGGAGATCCGGGAAGTAGGAAACAAGGTAACATCTATTATATAAGTTTATTCTGATGAGCTCTTTGTAGGTGTTTTTAGGCCTTAGCAATGACCTCCTCAATGTCGTCCACCATCTTGCGGTACTTTCTCTGAGTCTCAGCCTGCTCCAGGAAGATCTGGTACTTGACGTTGAGCAGCTGTCTGTCAGCAGACTCCTCTGGAGATGGGACAACAACCTTACCACCACCAGTCAACTTTACCATGACGTCCCACAGTTCCTCGCCGTTCTTCTTAGACTCCTCAAGCTTTAGACCCTTGAACTTCTGGGTCACAACCTCATGAGACTTGTTTTTGGCACCAAATGAGATGGTTCCCTCTTCTTCCTCTGAAGAGTCTTCGATGTCGTCTTCATTGACCTCCTCAGCCGTGGTCAATGGGAATGGGAATCCGGAAGCACTTCCTGAGGAGTTAGCATACTGAGCAATAGCAGACATATTTGTAGTGGATGCGGTGGCCGATGGTGCAGTATATGGAGAAGCCAAGTCAGCCATAGCGTAGGAAGGATTAGCCTTTGTCAATGGAGCAAGACCTGGAGGAAGTTTGATGGTGGTTGGCTTAGTGACAGGAGATGGGGCAGATGTGGAAGTTCTGCTCTTATCAACGTTCTTGGCAGCAACAGCACCCAATAGAGCAGCACCAAAGACAACGGCAGCATCAATGTAACGTGGAATGACAATTGGCAGGCCAGTACAATCAGCGAGCAATCTCATCAAGAGACCGTTTCTGCATTGACCACCAGACATGAAGATAGCTGGGATCTTGTGGCCTGCCTTAGTCATCTTCTCAACAATCTGTCTAGTTTGTTGAGCAATGAATTCACAGGCAGCAAGATATGTGACGGCCAGGTCATCGATGGATGTGTCCATGGACTGACCAACAATGGCAGCCTTCATTCTTGGGTCAGCGATCGGAGATCTGTTACCGTGATAGTCACCATAGAAAAACAAGTGTTTAGCCAAGGACACCACGGATCTGGTCTTACGTTCACGAGTGAGAGTTTCGAGTCGAGTGTTCAAGTAATCGAACTTGGAGAGACCGGAAGCATCGGACAAACGGGCAAGTTCACCGTAAGCTGGGTGAGTGTTCAAGACATGGGCGAGAAGAGCACCAGTGCAGGATTGGCCACCTTCAGCAAGCCACAAGCCTGGTGCCATAACATCACGGTAAGGACCCCAAACACCTTCAACGAAGATTGGGTCTGTGGAAAGGGAGATGTGGCACGTAGAGGTTCCAGCAACAGCAGCCAATCTACCAGCAGACTTGGCCAAACCTGGGGCAGACTTATCTTGCTCCACAAGTTCGGGGATTGGGATATCGGTCTGGGCCGCAACGGTACCGATCCAACCTGCGTAGGCATCAATGACACCGGAACCAACCAAACAGTTCTCAGTCAGTCCCAAATCTTCAGCAGCCCTTGCAGTCAAAGGGCCCACAACATCACCAGCAGAAAGCCAGGTGCCTCCTGCACCAGGGGCACCACCCAGCTTCCTGTAGTTGTCCTCGATGAGCTCTGGCAAGTTGATCTGCTCGAGGAACTCCCTGGACCAGCCGTGTTCAGAGGCCTCCACGCCAGGCGGAACGAAGCCCATCTTACACACGGTAGAACAGAACGATCTAGCCTCCGAGCCTGTCGCCTTGTGTGTGAGGAAGTCTGGCAGGTCGTAGAATTTGGCCAATTTCATGCGGTCGGCAGGCAGGTTGTTCTTCAGCCACTTCATCTTTGGCAATTCCATCTCAATGGACATGGTTCCGCCGACATACTTGAGGCACTTATCGCCAGTGGCGTTGATCTCGTTGGTCTCCTGGACAGCCCTGTGGTCCATCCACAAGATGATGTTTTGGTCATCATTGCTGAAGTCTGGGCCAACACCCAACGGTTCGTCGTTGTCCTCACGGATCACGGCTAACGAGCAAGTCGCGTCAAAGCCAATACCGTGAACTTGGGAAGGCTCAATGCCGGCGTCACGGACTGTGGCCCTAACGCAGTAGCAGATGGCGTCCCAAATCTCCGTGGTAGACTGTGTGATGTAGTTTGGCTTGAGCTCCTGGCGCACAATTGGCCGCTCAGCTAGAGCGAGAATTGCTCCGGTATTGTCCACGACAGCGGCTCTGGCTGAGCCTGTTCCGACATCAACACCGACGTAGAAAACGGACGTGTCGATGGAGTTAGGGTTCTGGAGCAGCTGAAGCTGGTTGAGCGTGAGCGAGGAGCGCGAGCGGGACGTTGTGACCATTTTTTTCCGTGTGTTTTGCGGTGTTGATGTTGTAGAAGGAGAAAAGAAGTGGAATTCCCCATCATTATATACCGCTGGCGGATTGTGACATCTTTCGCGGCAGCGCCTTCAGACGCACGGTTACGTATCACGCCAGGAACGCAGATTGCTTTGGCGTTCTTTCTCCGCAATTATACATATCAGAGGCCAGGATTGTTGTGGTTAGTAGAGGCACGTGATATATACTGTAATTTCGGGCACATGCGTGCCGGTTCAGTAAGAAAAGCCGGATCCCGGTGCGGTTTGTGGGGTCCAGAGCTTTTGTCACGTGATTGGTTACACTCATTACATAGACGTTCAGCTTGGTTCAAGCATAAACTCCATCAAGGTTCTTAGTCGTACCATGCTGGCTCTAAAACTCTTGAAACAGCGTTGGCTATTTGCCTTGCAGGATGTTGTCATTGAACTTTGCAGGGAGATAAACTTCTTGGATCAAGCTTCAAAGCTTGCACATTGAAATTTGAGCGATTCCAATGGCTGTTGAGATTCTGCTCAGATCAGATAATAACGACCCACATGCTGCATTGACGTATATCAACACCTTGCCAGCTGATGAAACGCTACTAATACTGATTGAATGCCAGAGCATTGCGATAAGACATGAACAGCAATTGAACACTGATCTTGATAATTTGGCTATCATCACAGCTGCTGCTTTTGCGATAAACCACTCTACATAGCTTAGGGCTAAAACACAACTGCGGTAATCAAGCACTGATCTATTGATTAATTAACAACTCGTGGTTACAGAACACACCGGCTTCTGCGCCGAGACTCCCTAAACAGCTCTTGGCTCCACCTTCTTGGTCCAGTCACCGTAGATGTCGAATCTTCTCTGTACCGTGACCGGGATACCAGCTCTAGTCTTGGTGATCAGCTCAGGGTCCAGCTCAGCGATAACAACCTCCTCGCCTTCGCCTGCTTCGGCAATGATGTTACCATTAGGATCAACAACAAGCGAGTGACCGAAAGCATGGTAGCCCAAAGACAAGTTTCTTGAAGGCGAACACAGGATGGTGTAAATCTGGTTATCAATAGCACGGGAACGCGCAAGCAAGTGCCAATGGAGAGGACCGGTAACAGTGTTGAAAGCACCCGGATACACCATAGCGAAAGCGTTCTTCTCTCTGGCAGCGACGGCAGCAAGCTCTGGGAATCTGATATCGTAGCAAATACCCTCGCCGACCGTACCGAACTCTGGCAAGTCGATGGTGGTGGCTTTGTCACCGCCGGTAAGTGTGATGGACTCTTTGAAAGTGATTCCGCCTGGGATATCAATGTCGAAAAGATGAGCTTTTCTGTGCTTACCAATGATCTTACCGTCTCTGTCAAATGTAACACTGGTGTTGTAGATCTTTCCGTCATCGCCGAGTTCTGGAATGGAGCCGCCAACGATGATGATCTTGTTCTCCTTAGCGAGATCGGAGAGGAACTGCGTTGACTCTCCTTCTGGAATCTTCTCTGCGTAATTGGCAAACTCAGAGACAGCGTATGGAGAATTGAAGCACTCAGGGAGAACAGTCATGTCAATTTTGGGGTCAGTGGCGAGGGCCTTGAGAATGAAGTCCTTAGCGTGATTGAGGTTGGCGGCTTTGTCAGCACCGGAGGTCATCTGGATGAGCGCAACCTTGAGCTTTTTGGCGAGGATGGAGGACATTTTATTTTGGATATAGCAACTGCAGCAATGTATTTCGATAAAACGATGATCGGGATGTTTATTGAAGCTAGTTGTGACCGTTGGGGTTGGTATTGTGTATAAAGCGGAGAATTCGCTCGTTATCTTTTTCAGCATTTTCCGGTCTCGAACATTATTAAAGAGGAAACAGTTAGCGAAGGTAAAGGAAGCGAGATCTTTGAGATGCTAGAAAACACAAAACAATTATGAGTAACAATTATGAGTGTTTTAGCACTCCACAAACCTATAATTTTTTTGACTTCCACCATTCACTGCCGAAAAAATACCTCAACGCCATCGATGCGGACTACAGAAATGATGATCTAGATGAGGATTGGCACATAATAACCAGCACCAACCGATGACTTCCAATGTTCATTATACTTCAAACCACACAACGACAAACACCTTAACAAATGACTCATTACACAAACCATAACCAGTTCAGATACAGACGAGATCTCGTGGACCCACGAACGAATTAACAAAAATAACAGAAAATATCATTACCCCCCAAAAACACAAATGCACTTGTGAAATGCTTACTCCTGAAGCTCTTGGTTCTTGTTGCATATCGTGTCAACCAAGAAGTCGAAGCTCTCGTTCTTCTCGATAGCCCGTTTCACGTGTTGCGCTGTGACTCTCTTGATTCCGGCCTCTTTAGCCTCTACTGCAGCGGCATCAACGAGCGAGGCGAGGAAGAACTCCAGTGCACGGCCAACGACAACCGGGGTAGCCTGGGCCACTTTACCAATATCCTCATCTGATTGCATCAGCTTTTTGATACGGGCTGCTGGGAAGTGTGTCTTGATGTTCTCGAGATTTGGAGCCATGATGTCTGTGTGATGATGGAGAGATGCCAGGACGTGGGTGATATTGAAATAGCTGATTCCAAAAACCAAGAAAGATCGAAAAAATAGGAAAAGAACGGATGAAGCGGCGAAATTTGCGTAAAGATGCGGTGCTTGTGTTAGATCACCATACAAAAAAAATCCTAAGCGCGCCCTCGAGGGTAAACAAAGCCTTTTATATAGCCAGTGAAATGAGTAATATGTGTGGTGTCCGGGTGTTCATGACAGCAAACCAAAAACAAACAAAAAGTTCGCGCTTTCCGCGAACATGTACTATGTGTTGCCCCGTTCAAAATGTGCATCCAATGCTTTGGGGAGACGGAGATAGAGTGGTTTCTGCAGCTCTTTCAACAGGAAAACATCACAAAAGCCCCTAACGAAGGCAATTGAACAGCGCGGCTGAGCTGAAATTGAGCTATCTTACATATTATTCTGTGCCAACACAGCTCAGAGCTCGCTACCCCGGTTTGTCGGCTTCCAATTGCTACGCCTCCGGCTTAATCGCACTTCATCGCCGCACACCAAACACTTCAACAGCAGAGACGGCAACCTTCTTCCGATCATTGGTTATACACATACAACTTCTTGAACATCTGTGTGCTTCCTAGACAGAAAAAGTCACCATGTCCTCGCTCAAGCGCGTCCTTGTGGCGTTGTTCCTGTGCATGTCGCTAACAATAGCAGCATTCTCACCTGAACTCCACCGGACCGAATACCAGAAGGCGTCCCAGAATGTGCTCTATTTCGACGATGCACCTGTTGTGCTCAACTTGAACGGTGGCTCTTTGTACCTATCGGAGGACTCTGGTAAAACGTGGGAGAAGACCCTTGAGAACGTCAACAGAATCTTGATCGATGTCGTCAAGAAAGAAAGAGCATTCGCCTTCACAACGGGATCAACACACTATGTGACGAACAACAGGGGTAAGTCGTGGACAGAGTTCCGTGTTCCTATGGTGACGGACGTCAATTATGAGGTCAATGTCAACTATGCGAACCCAGATCAAGTCCTCCTTGGGTTCCTCAATTGTGACGAGGAGACTGGCAAGTGTGCTACAGACGTCTTTTACACCACAGATGGTTTCAAATCCGATCCTAAAAGCATGATGGATGGTGCTGTTAAGTGTGTTTTCACTAAATCTACTCCGGTGTTCGAGCAGGGAGATGATTCCAGGGTTATCTGCTTGAAGACAGAAAAGGACAAGTATGGCTATCTCAAACGCTCTCGCCTCTTGACATCTACAGACTTCTTCAAAACAGAGCCAACAGTCATCAACGATGCGTCCGATGAGTTAGCTAACGGGTTCGTCTATGATTTAAGAGTTATCCAGACTTTTGTTGTCGCTGTTGTACAGTCCGACAGATATGACGAAGAGGGATCATCTGTGTTCCTCTACGTTTCTACTGATGGCCGCAACTTCAACAAGGCCATTGTTACACGAGACCTAGTCGTTGATGGATTCCAGTTCCTTGAATCCACAAAGCACTCCTTGCACATCAGTTTCTGGGGATACACCAACTCCATGGGTCTTTTCAATGTTCTGGCTTCCGACACAGATGGTCTCCACTACAGAGATCTGCTGGCGAATGTTCAGTCTGATGCACTTGGATTCATTGATTTGAATAAAGTCGAGAACGTTGAAGGTGTATGGATTGCTGGTGTCATGAACGGTTATGATCAGGCTGCATTCACTCCGCTTGTTAGATCCAAAATCACTTTTGATGATGGCCGTACTTGGCACTATATGCAAGCCGACGATTGCAATGGTGACTCCGATTGTGGCTTGAACTTATTGAGTATTGAAGAGAGACGTGGTGATGGTCAAAGTGCCTCAGGACCAACCCCAGGACTCCTGCTTGGTATTGGTAACACTGGCTCCCATCTTCTATCTGATATCACCGCTATGAATACTTACTTCTCAAGAGATGGGGGTTACTCTTGGAAGAAAGTCTTAGATGAACCTACCATTTTCTCGTTTGGTGACTTTGGTAATGTCATTGTTGCAGCTCCTTATAGTAAGGCTAATGATACCAATGCTCTTGCCACGAAAAAGCTTTACTACTCTTTGGATCAAGCCAATACTTTTGAAACCATAGACCTTGAGGATGAAGTTTTCCCATTCATGTTATCTACTGCAATTGATGGTTCTACTACCAAGTTCCTATTTGGAGGTCTTAAAGGTACTGCTTTGAACCTGGAAGGGCAGGTACTGTACTCATTGGACTTCTCTCGGGCCTTTGACAGATCTTGTAAGGAGGACGACTTTGAGGAATGGTATGGAAGATCACATGCCAATGATGACAATACATGTTTGTTTGGACACAAAGACATTTACCAGAGAAGAAAAGCCGATGCTAAGTGTTTCGTGAACAAAGATTGGGTCGACTTGAAGCTTGAGGAAGTTCCCTGTGAGTGTACCATTGAAGACTATGAGTGCAATAATGGTCTTTATATGAACTCTAAGGGAGAGTGCGTCCCTGATACTGCCTACTTCTACAGGCTTTGTTCCGCTGATCCAACTCAAGTATATCAGTATGATGAAAGAAAGAAGATACCAGGTAACATGTGTAAAGGGGGTAATGTTCAAATTAACCAATTCAAGTTTGATTGCTCTGCTGACTCTGCTAAGACTGCTGCCATCAAAACCACAGAATTCGCTATTCCTGGTACGATCACCCGTTACATCTTCATGGAACAGTCAGAGTACCATAAGGCTGATGAGACGGTTTTGGTTCAAACCAATATGAACAAGTTATACATATCACATGATGGTGGAGTCAGATTCGCAGAGTATTACACTGACGAAGAGATCATCGAGGTCTATCTGAACCCATACCATAAGGATAATGTTTATCTTATCACGGCAAGTAAGAAGATGTTCGTTTCATCTGACCGTGCTACCACTTTCCTCCTCACTGAGACGCCAAGTGAGGTGAATCATTTCGGATGGAGTGCTTTGACTTTCAGCAATGCCTCTTCTAATCAGGTCATTTTCTTTGGCCAAGAGAACTGTGAAGGCAACTGGGCTGATTGTACTCCTGTTGCTTATATCTCTGATGATTTTGGTTTCCATTGGGATAAGCTTCTTGATAACGCAGTGAAATGTGACTTCACTGGTGCTAGAAGTATTGAACTTGACTCTGATCCTAATATCATTATTTGTCAAGTCCGTGGTGACCAAGAGTACTCTCTTGTTTCCTCTTCTGATAAATTCGCCAACAAGCAGACACCATTCGAGAGCATTGTTGGATTCGCTACCACTGCACACTTCACCATTATTGCTGCTAAAGAGGGTGACTCTTTGAAGGCTTATGTAACTATTGATGGAAAAGAATTTGCTGCTGCTGATTTCCCGAAGGGATTTATTGTTTACCACCAACAGGCCTACACTGTTTTGGGTGCTGAGTCTGGTGCCATCTTCTTCCACGTTACTCAAAACGACCGTGCTGGTTCTGAATTCGGCGCTATCCTCAAGTCCAACGCCAATGGTACCTCTTATGTTCTCTCCCATCGTTTCGTAAACAGAAACGAGTATGGCTTTGTTGATTATGAGAAGGTTGAGGGCCTGGAGGGTATCGCTATAATCAACTCTGTCAAGAATCCAAAAGAGGCTAAACAGGGCTCATTGAAGCAACTCCAGTCCAAGATTACTTTTAATGACGGTTCTGACTGGGATCTTATCCAGCCGCCATCAGTTGATTCCGAAGGCAAGGTTTATCCATGTATTGGTAAGCCTTTGAAAGAGTGTTCGTTACATCTACACGGCTACACTGAAAGAAAAGACTCGCGTGACACTTTCTCATCTGGCTCTGCTACTGGCTTGCTCTTGGCTCGTGGTAATGTTGGTGATACGCTTGGACCCCTTAGAGATGCTGCTACATTTGTTACCTCAGATGGTGGCTCTACTTGGAAAGAGGTGAAGAAGGGCTCCTACCAATGGGAGTTTGGCGATCGTGGCTCCATTATAGCCTTGGTAAATGACGAGGAGAATACCAACATTCTTTACTTCTCCTTGGATGAAGGTGCTACCTGGAATGAGTACAAGTTCTCAGAAGATACAGTGAAGGTTGATGACATTGTCACTGTTCCTTCTGACACATCCAAGAAATTCCTCTTGATTACTAGATCCGAAGCAGGTAGAGGTGACGAGTCTCGTACATTTGCTATCGACTTTGAGGACATCTTCTCGAGACAGTGTGTTTTGAACTTGGAGCATCCAGATAGTGATGACTTCGAGTATTGGTCTCCAAAGCATCCGTTTGAGTCTTCCAATTGTTTGTTTGGTCATGAGGCCAAGTATCTCAGAAAGCTTCCTAGCAAAACCGACTGTTTCATCGGAAGTGCTCCGTTGAACGCTGCTCTTAAGATCGTGAGAGATTGTCCATGTACAAGACGTGACTTCGAGTGTGATTACAACTATGTCAAAGCTGACGATGGTACTTGTAAGTTGGTCGATGGCCTTCAACCAGAAGATCGATCAGAGATCTGTCGTCTTGATCAGAATGCTGTTGAATACTTTGAGCCAACGGGATATAGAAAGATCCCAATGTCTACTTGCAAGGGTGGTCAAGAGTTTGATAAATGGAACCCTGTTCCTTGTCCTGGTAAGAGTAAGGAGTTTGAGCGGAAGCACGGTGGCAAACTTTCCGGGTTTGGTTTGGCAATGGTTATTGTCATTCCTATCCTGGTCTTCATCGGTGCCACTTGGTTCGTCTATGAAAAGGGCATTCGTCGTAATGGTGGATTTGCCAGATTCGGAGAGATCAGACTTGGAGAAGAAGATGATCTCATTGAGAACAATGCCACGGATAAGGTTGTTAACAGTATTGTCAGAGGTGGTATCACTGTTGTTGCAGCTGTCATTGCCACTTACAAGCTGCTCAGAATAGTGGATAACGCTCTCATCGCTAAGGTCAAGGGTGTCTTCTCCAGAGGTAATAGATACACAGCTAGAGGTGACGGCTTCAGGGCTGTTGGTGAAGCTGACTACAGAGATGAAGATGGTATTCTGGATGATGTTCTGGATGATGATGACTACGAGATTGACGATGAGGCAGAACTAATGCCGGGAAGAGACATTGATGATGATGATCGTCTTGACAACGCAGACATTCCGCACGATGAGGAGACCCTTTGAGGTGAAGTTCTACATATTAGTTTAATGATGATTCTGACGTCTACCAGATGAGCTCAACGGCAAAACTCATGCAAATAAAGTGTCTGAATTTGATTATACAGGATGTTGCTTACGTAACACATCCGGACACCTCATAGTTAACAAATTTTTTTATCGCGCGCCTGTTAGGCGCAGTGGTAATCTTCACCATCTTGAACAAAACGCAGCATCAGAGATCACTTTGACATTGTGTATATCTTTCTGCTAAGCCTTAAACATGTCTAAAGAGGAATCCCAGAGCGAAGTGCCATCAACAGTCACCAAAGGTGACAGAGTGAGCGGTGAGTTTTCTACATCATCATTTAATCTCGCGATGAGACTAACAAAAGGCTATAGGAAAGGGCTGGAAGGTTGAGAAAACCGCTTTCAGAGTGAAATCGCTCGGTGTGAAGTCGTCATGGGCCAAGAAGGAAGAGCAGAGGCTCAAAGATCAGCAAATCAAGGCCAAGCTCAAAGAGCTGAAACAGGAGAAGGAGGACGAGAAAAAGAGACGTATTGAGGCTCTTAAAGAGAGAAGAGAAAAGAAGGCTGAAAAGGAGAGATATGAGATGCTTGCTGCCAAGATGCATGCTAAGAAAGTTGAGAGAATGCGTAAGAAAGAGAAGAGAAACAAGCTCCTCAAGGAGGGTCGTTAATTTGTTCAGCATTATTACACACGGGTTTTCACGAAGTCTTATATATTTAGTTCAGGGTCGTCTTGGGTATATTCGTCCGGACGCTATGCTTGGTTTGAGTTGTTGTTAACTTACTAATGTATTTCATGTTATGCTACGCATGGCCGTATAACATTTACTAGTGCGTCATATAATTGTTTTCCACGTGATGTCCTATAATTTCATGAAGAGCGAGGTGTTTTATTTATGACGATAAATTAGTTGTACGCCAGCTAGACGCTAATTAAAAATTACTCTACTGCAAATAGTATGGTCTCGTAGCTTCGACGTAGGCAATTCTAGGACGTATATATTCAATGTCAATATAATCTCCAGTGTTATTAACTCGCTGTTAATCACAGTGTTAATATATTTAATCATAGTAACTACTCGATGGCTGAAAATTACATTAATTATATTTAACCATAGTAACTACTCCATGGCTGAAAGCTCTACGGAAACTGCACAAACCAATTAACCCCTTTATCCTCATCTTAACAATATAGCAAACGCATCAATCGAATCTCTCTGGAAGAAGCACTGGAGCCAAGAGCGACCAGCTGTATATGCCATAGCAAATCCACGCACTGATGATCTTAACCCAGGAGTAGAAGTAAGTTCTTCCCACAGGGACAAAGTCACCAAAGTCATCCTGCTGGACGTTCATCGTCAGCAGAACTGCGAGCCATTGCGTCGCAAGGAAGAAGATGATGTGGAAAAGAGCATAGTTGTATTTCGTTGAGACTCTCTCCTCATCGTCTTCATCGTCGTCGTACAGCCAGCTCTGGTCGTGTAGAGCACTCTCAGGCAGCGATCCAGCTGCAACGGCCTCTCTGATGGCCTGCATCCTCATGTCGTTTCTGCCCGGTTCCTGAGTGACGTACGACTCTTCATCAATTGGCTCGTCGTAATTGATGGCGATGGAGCCTCCACCGTTGCTGTCGTTGAAAGCAGAGTTGGCAGCAGCACGCGTAGTTGTGTAGGCAATTGTTATGAGCGTGAAGATGGCACCCATCACCACAGAGGCCGTGCGTGTTCCCCTGTTACGGATAAGAGGATTACACTGCTTATCATCAGGCTCAGAAGCGCAAGCGGACAGCGTGAGGTAAGTGCAATAAACCGTCACAATTGCAGCCTGAGCCAGGCCACAATTTGGATTGTACTCCTGGATTGTTGGGCTCAGCGAAAGGGCAGTGATGATGATGGCCAGAAGCAGATTCACAGTGGCCGCAGCCTGGTTCATGGAACAGCCGTTACCGCAGAAGTAGACGTAAATGATCACCGTCATCACGACGGTTCCAACGTACATCATGCCGGTACCGGAGATGAGGATGGTCTTCCACACGTTGGAGTACTCGTCCTCCATCTCCACGTGTTCAATACAGGTTTCTGCAGACTCGTGGGCAAAATCAACTAACAGCACCAGCCCGATGAGTAGGAATACGGCCCCGGCCATCACTGAGACGTATTTGGACCACCAGATAAAGAACCCGTCAGGGATCAGGAAAGACACCACGATAAAGAGCGCCCAGGAGACCAGTTTGGGAGCCCAGAAGCTGTTTTGGACCCTGGAGCGTGGGTTTGTGGTGGAGTGGACGCCCATGAGGAGGAAGCAGAGGGCCAAATGGAGCATTCCCAGGGCAAAATTGATGCGGTGGACAGCAAAAAATCCACATTCCACACCTTCACACTGGTATTTCGACAGTTTCTCCAGCTGTCTGCGAGCAAAGTCTGTCAGCATCACCCAGGACAGAATGGCGTTGGCGAGGAAGAGAAGGGCGTAGCTGAGACGGGTAGAAAAGGAGGAGCCTATGGTTTTGAAGGATTTGCACACCAGCGCAGAAATCATGGAGCCACAGCAGGATGCTGCGGCTGTTCCAGCCATCTGCAGCGGCAGAGATATAATAGCACCCATTTGTGCTTTAAAACGGTTGTTTTGGGGGGTGTTGAGGAGAGGGAAGTTGGTGCCAATAAGGCGGTGTTGGGGAGAAACACCCGGACACCACAAACAATCCCGCATACTCTTTTGGACATCACACCCGGACACCAGCTTTCGCGTCTGCTCTTCACTGTTTACACTCTGGGGAAGGACTTCTCCTCCCAACACTTCTCCATCCTTAAAGCCCCATGAGCCAGTATTATCCAATCATCTTCCAGTTCGGCAGCCGCTTCGTGCGTGCCGGCTTCGCCGGCGATGCTGTGCCGGTTTTGCGGCAAAGGACCAACGCCTACGATCTCGAAGGTGTACAATTATCACCCCTTCGAACATCTCACGCACACAACGAGAACATCGATGAAGAAAACAATATTGCACGTGATGAGGATGCTCAGTTCCTATGGACTTACGATCTTGCTGGTTTTGACATGGACAATTTGGAGTGCATTCTCGAAAGAATCGTCCACAGCATATACCAGGACGTTCTTCTCGTGGATCCCAAAAAGTGCAAAGTGCTAATAACTGAGCCCCCATTTTTCCCTGTTCCGCTCAAAAAGGTCATCTCAAAGGTTCTGCTTTATCACATGCATGCTCAGTCTGTGCGGTTTTTCCCAGAACCGGTGATGAGTACGCTGAGTTCCGGGTCCCACTCTGCCATTGTGGTGGATATCGGCTGGAACCAAACCACTGTAACTCCTGTTTTCGATCTCCGACAGTTATACAAATTTGCTAAGGTCACACTGAGAGGCTCAAGATGGCTCCACGAAGAAGTACGGCGTTGTTTGGAGGAAAATGGCTGTCTTGACGGTGGGTTTGAGTTCGTTGAACGCTTCATTTGCGAAGCCATGTTCACAGGCATCGCTGGTGAAGAAGACCAAGAAACGTACAAATTTGGGCAAAGTACAATCCCATGGACATTACGGTATGAGCCCATTGAAACCGTCTTTTTCCCGGCTGCTGTGGACATAGAGGACGACAACACGAGAACAATTGCTGACCTGGTGTCTGAATGTCTGGAAGAGATGGGAACCGATCTCCGGGGTACCTTGAGGAACCAGATTATCATCACCGGTGGAGCTTCTCGGATTCCAGGTATGAAGAGTCGTTTAATTGGTGAATTATCTGAAAAATGCGGTGCTGAAGGCATCCAAGCATTGGATGCTTGGGAAGGAGCCAGCCTTTATTGCAGCACCGCACTCATGTCTTCGTCCGTCTCCCAGGATCGTAAAAGATGGCCAGAACTGGTTAGAGATAAATACCTTGCGGGTGAAAGTGTGGTGATGGACTGGACAGATGACCTGTACAACAGGTTGAAGGTCTGAGAGACTACGCCAATACTAATCAATAACTGAGTATTTACTATCTGATTTGAACTCTTGTAGCCAGATCACTCGCTGTGAACAACATGTCCTCATCACTGGCAAATTCCTGTTTCTTCAGATCTCTAGCCCCAGTAGCAACATCAGCAAGAAGATTGATATCGTTATCAAACTCCTTCGGGTCCCTCCACTTGAACTTCTTTGTGTAAATATTTTCTCTGCCTTCTATCACGTCAACAACATATTCGCCCAATACAGGCAGGAACTTGAAGCCGTGACCAGAGCCACCAGTAACAACCATGCAACCGGTTTTTCCTGGGATGAAGTCCACAATGAAGTCGTTGTTGATGGTGTCAGTGTACCAGAGCATCTGCGTCTTACTGATGCCAAACTCAGTAAGGTCAGGGAAAAAAACCTTGATGAAGTTTTTCAGCTCAGACATGACAGTCCTTGTTAAACGAGTCTCTGATGGGGAGGTTTTGCTTGTTATTGGAACAGATGTTACCTTACCGGACCTCAAAGGAACCGGATTGTTGAACTTCTTCTGTCTCGATATGAACTTCACGAGACCGTCGCTTGTAGCTGGAAAAGCGCCAAACCCACTGAACTTCTGCTTCTCCAAGTTCTCTGTCATTCTCCACATAACCAGGGGAAAGTTCTTCGGTGAATACTTCTCCAACAACTCCTTCCTCTCTGGTGGTATTTTGATGCAGAGGACGTTCCCGTTCTGTGCTTCACTCAGACCGGCGAGCTCTGGAACCAAAGAAGCGGACCACGGGCCACAGGCAACAATTGTCAAACCAGCATAATGGTCTACGCCATCTTTTGTGGTAACACCAACAACTCTAGTTCCCTCTTCCAGAAGAGATGTCACAGTTCCTTGATCTCCCGTAATGAACTTTACACCATGGGACCGCAGATACGAGTTGACATAGAGACAGGCATTGTTGGAGAGCAGAACACCAGCCGTGGAGTCAAATACGCCCGTGAGCTTGTTGAAGTAGGAATGGTTACCCTCCTTTATGTTGAAGAAGTCCAGCTTCTCCGCAAATCCCTTGTCAGCAGCTCTTCTGAGGTCATCCTCATCGGTAATAATGTACTGGGTATCTCTTTCGCCTGAGCGACTAAACTCGTTCAAAGACTCAATCAAATCATCTGTAAGCTCTGAAGCATCGTTGATAGTGAGCATTCCACAATCATCGAGGATCTTCAGCTGGCCTGTGATGTTGTACTTGTTTTTGGCCTCCTCCGGGGTCATTTTTCTGACCTCTTCATCCCAGGCAGCAAACTTCTCTCGGGCCCTCAGCGCCAATTTGTGATAGTAATCCTTCCCATCGTAACACGCTCGGAAGACTTTGTTGATATCGGCAGATGCGGTGTCTGCTCCGTTCTGGAAGGAATATTGGAGCTCGTAGAGGTCCAATCTGTCCAAAATCGTCAAGTTGGTATATCCTCGCTCGAAGAGATGCAACGCAGAACTGAGCCCAAAAACTCCTGAACCGACAATGAGGATCGAGGTATCAGTAGCATGTGGCATTGTGATTGCGAGATTGGTGTAATAAACTCCTTGGATTATGGACGGAGAGTTTGGCCAAATGAAGAGAGTTCTGGGGATTTTGCTGAAGACTAAGCAACAGGCTCCGGCAAAATATCCGGATACGGAAATTGTTGCGATGCAGCTGTAGACCCCTGACGCTTGATAAGCTTGGTCACGTGAGCGGAGGGCTGGCCTCAGATAGAGTACAGTATCTTTTGCTCTTTGGGTGCTGTAAAGCGTTAAAAGCTCCACACGGTGTTCGGAGTCAATACACCGAGTATTGGTATCGGGATCGGGGGGGTTGGATCACGTGACTCTCGCGTCCCATCGCTCATAACCAATGGTGTCCAGGTGCTTATGTAAGCGCCACTTCTCGATGCTTCCACGCAACATCAACAAGCAGCACCACCGTCGGCTCTCTGTAAATCCAGCAAACTCATAGAAGTAAGCACAATGGCTATTGACTACTCCAAGTGGGACCGTCTCGAGATCTCCGATGACTCCGATATCGAAGTTCATCCGAACGTCGACAAGAGATCGATGATTCGCTGGAAACAGCAGGCTATCCACGAGCAGCGTGAGCAGAGAAAGAGGGACATTCAGGCCCTCGAGGTTCAGATTCCAATGTACGAGGAGCTCAACAAGAGAGTTGACAAGATGCTTGGTGATGTTGATGATGCTACTTTGGGCCAATACGACCAAGTTCAAAAGTACCTATCTTCCACCTTTGATGGCTCCAAGCCAGATGGCGTTGAGGAGGACGCCCCTTCCTATAACGAGATGATTGAGGACTTGATTATTCAACTCAAGGAGCAACTGGAGAAAGCTGGCCAGGACCCCGCCAATGGCTCCAATATCAGACAAGAGATCAAGAACCACAGAAAGAAGATCGACGACGTGTTACTGCAGAACAGGGACAAGCTGAAGTCCTTGTACAAGGAAGCTGAGCTCCACATCTCCTCTGAAGATATTCACACAGGCTGGGACCACTCCTTCGTGAACAAAGGAGACTCCAAGCCAGCACCATCTGGCCAATCGCCATCGATCTCCTCAGCAGCCACGATCAAGCCTGAGATTGCATCTTCTTCCGCAGCAGCAACATCCACAACTGCTCCACCAATCATATCGACGTCCTCTGAGTCGTCATCAACGCAGCACGTTGTTTCTGCTCAGTCTGTGGAATCCACAACTTCCGATGACGGTTCTCTTGAACGCCTCTATCCAGAAACAGAACAGTTCTCGAGGCTCCCAGTGGCAAACCCGAAAGCCATCGAGGCCTTCCTCAAGGAGAACACTCACGTGATCACAGAGTCCCAGAAGGACAGTCTTCTCATGAGCGCATTTGATGCCCAGCTCGCGGGAGACGAGGCCCGCACGAAACAGATCATCGAGCACGCCACTATCCTCAAGTTCCTGAATGACATCGCCACGTTCAAGAAGGCAAAATACCCACAGGAGCTCCAGATCATTGTATCTGGACTCTTTGACAAGATGTTTAAAGACCGCTCAAATCCGGCTCGTTCCGCATATGAGCAGGAAGTGGAAACAACGTTCCAGCACATCAAGCAACGCTGTGTTGTCCTTAGCCAGGAGAACGCAATGGAAGGTGAGCAAGAGATCCAATTGAAGAGTCTTGACGACAGCTCTGAGCTTGTTGTGAACCTACCTGATCCAAACTCCACTGATCCAGAGGAGCAAGAACGGTACAAGGTCTTCAAAACCTTGCCACAACAGATGCAAGATGCTCTACAAACTGGATCGCTTGATGCCGTCAATGCTGTGTTCCATGGTATGCCAATTGATGAAGCTGAAAACATCCTCGAGATTTTTGACCAGTGTGATTGTATCGGTGTTCAGGCTGTTCTGGAAGATGAGAATGAGTGGAAGGACCTTAAAGAAGAGTATGCTAAGGAGAATGGTATTGAAGCTGGTCAAGAACCAGTACACGTCCCTCGCATCGAGGAGTTGAAGATCAACCAGGAGGAGGAGCTGAGTACCGCTGATATCGTTGATTGAATTCGCATCTGCTGATTCTAATACATTGTATTCATGGCATATTCAATCGTAGATCGTAGCTCACAAACCTACTGAACTTCCTTCCAACGATAAAAGGTTACACACTGAGTCACTACAATGTCTCCACGTTAGAGATCTCAACAACACATGGTCATTCATTGAGTGCTAAAATTGAACCTTGGTATCCACTATCAAAGTGCATACGTAGATCATCCAGAACTGAAACCAATGACAAAGAAAACCTATAATATGGCTTGAAATCCAAGTCACAGAATGTCGAACGATGGGAAGGTTCTTCTGTTCCATGTGTCAATGTCCCAGCTCATTAAGCCGTTTTCATAACCAATGATTACATGAGAACCTTCTCTATCCTCGAACCAATCAACACCACTAATCTCATTATCGGTATAACCATATTCGGAAACACCAGCCAGGCTGCTCGAGAAGCTTGTTGTGCTATCTCTTGTTCTGTTGAAAATCGCATCCTGATCTGTCTCTTCGTCACTATCAACCAGAACTTCGGAATCCGCGGCAGACAACAAGTTGAAGTTATTCAGATTTCTCGATGCGTAGTTGTTGCCACTAAACAGTGGATGATCACTGCTTGTGGACCCTTCGAGCATGAGAATATCGTTGTAGTCCATAATTCTTGGTGTCAACAGAGTAGAACTCAGAGGGTCCATATCCTCAAATCCTTGTGATGGACGATGATTTGTAGACGATGATCCAGCACGAGAGCGTGGTTGATTGATCGTATTGATTGGAAGAACAATGACTTGATGATTGTTGAAATCTCTCGTGTCAACAATGTGAACTCTTCCCACATGTTCACTGATGAGAAGCAAGTCATCTGTGCCTCTGGCATATTTGACGCATCTGAATGCACCGTTGGATGAGTTTCTTCGTGTAGAGTAGATTTGCTTCACTGGGCCCGCCTCAACGTTTCTGATATCATAAATTAAGCAAGTACCGTCCTGGAAACAAGATGCAAAATGGATTCCGGATGGGTCAAAAGACGTTGAGAAGCCTGAGTCACAGGTAGTCTCAATTATCTGGTCACGGTGAATCCTGCTAGGGTTGTCCTGGCCCGGGTGTAGGAGAACAATAGACGAGGAATCACCAACGACGACCAAATGCTTCTGGTCATCGGACAATGCGGAATGGTTCAGTGGGAAGTCCAAGCCCAAAGAGGAGTTCACCACGATTGAGGAAGGCGTTATCAGAGTGTTGTAAATGGACATGTCGTTGTTACAGACAAAAGAGCTGTACTCTGAGTTGGATATCTTGTTGATTGAGGCGTTGTTGTTGATGTATGACCCCAACCGAATTGACATGGACTGGTGCGTCTCTCTGTTGTAGAAGGAGAACAACCCTCTCCACGTTGTCCCGTTCCCTGAGCTTCCATCGCCAAGCTCTGTGAACGCCCTATTTATGTGCGAGTTGGAGTTGTTGGAGTTGACTGAGCTGATGACACCGCCGCTGACGATCTTATCGTGCGCCTCTTTGAAACAACGGGGCTGGAAGTCCAACTTGCATGCGGTGGACACTTTGCCCGTGGAACGATCTGTGGCTCTGATGGTGGAGTCGTTCGTGTACAAGATCTCGTTTGTGTCTCTGGAGGAAGGTTGCACCAAGTCCCGGAGTTGCCAGTGGCTATTTGGCGTTGTTAGTAAGGCTGTTGACTGGATTTCGTGGGGTTTTCACTTACTTAACGGTGATCTTCGCCTTGAAGAACTCTGGCCGCTGTGAGAGCCCGGACGACCGTCTCGTATATCTCCTGTCTCGGCCTCTGATGACTTGTTAGTTCTCTGATGGGTTATGTTCTTGTTTGGCTATATTGGTTCCTCTTATCGCTGGGGAACCGGCGGCTAGCGCAAAAAGGCCGCTGAGAGCGGCTACTCACTGTGTGGTGATGGCTGTGTCGATAGTCATCGTTTTGCTGAAATTCTCCTAGTCTAAGAGCTCGTGAAAGGCTGTTAGTTGTTAGCCGCCGAGTTTTATTTCCGCAAGGGTGAAACCGCGGGGAGGCGATTTAATTTATAAGTGGCACAAAGTGGGCTGCTCGCGGATTGTGATTGGTAAGGGCACGACCGGTGATGGAAAGAGCGGTACTTAGGGGTAAATTTCCCGGGGAAGGGAGCTCAATAATATGATACGAAGGTGTATATGGGGATTTCTGATGTATTTACTGTTGCTGAGTCTCGGTCAGGCACTTTCTATGGATAATTCGGTTTCCACGGACAAATCATGCTGGAGGATCGGTGAAACGCCGATGACGTCGCGCCGATCAACAACTTTAGTCGTGATGCCGGAAATACCAACTCTAAGCAGGTGCTACGTTTAGTCCTTATACTACGGTATTTTGGTTCATTCCTGCTGAGAGTGATAACTATTTCCTCTTCAAATTAGCTGATTTTTTGTTATCTCGTGGATCAGCATCGTCATGATTGCGCTCTGGCGAATAGTCATATCGCAGCCAGCGATAAGGAAAAACCCAGACACCATTAACCTAACACCCGGACATCTCCAAAGTGTATCCTGCTATGGACTGAGATTCTTTGGACACTGCAATCTCATGTCTGAGCATATGAATGGCTTCTACGATTACGGAGCTTAATATGAGCATATTATACTACTTTGATTAAGCGCAATAATATTTATTAATTAAATAATATTAATTATAATTAATTAATATTGACACAGTTTCAGAAACTCACTTGAGATTGGTGAAATTATAATCTCAAACCGGATCTATATAGCTCAGTATTTTGACCGCGCCGCAAAATTTTAATAAATCCACAACCACTCATTTCCAGCTAATGAAAGTGATACCATTAAATAGCTCTGCTTTTGAGGAGAAATGCACAATACAACGGTTTATTGAATTCCCCATTCAATCTGGTGTTAAAAAGCCATAGAGATTCCATAGTTAGAGCTTTTCGCGCCCCATATATAAGCTAAGATGCTGTCTCGGTTCAGCTTGTCATCATTTATAATAACGGTCTCAGCTGTATAAAGGTGACCAGGGAATTTAGAGCATTATAGAGATGATATCTCCTTGTTAACAGGAGTAGACCCATCCATATGCTTGAGATAAATGACATTCACTGGCTCCGTTTTCATAACAGGGCTCATAACTTTGTTCAAACTGGCATCATGACATTGAGAATCACTAAGATGTCGATCGAATACTGAGAAATGCGTATAAACAGTGACAGTACCTTTCTACTTTGCCTGCAGATCACCTGCCGAACTAATGCTCAACATGGTTCAAACCAATGAGCTTCAATTCGGCCCGCGAACAATGCAACCTTCCTAACACACACGCTATACAGGGCATATATGCTAGTATTTTTCCGACCGGTGAATTGGCTTCTTCCCGAGATTCCCGTCATATCCCGAGACAGTTGTCGAGGTCACCGAGCCCAAGCAAGGTATCTGATAAGCAGGGCTAATGGCTCAGTTGTTGGAGGAAGTGTGATCCTACGGGGGCAGGTTATGTTGAGCCAGCATACGGTTGGACGGAATAGATTTTAGCACAGCTAATTCCTTTCCGAATGAAAAGGGGATCGGGATCTTCCTAATTTTTCTTGAAATGCCATGGGTTCTTTGCAAATGCGTATTGGCGAGCTGCACTATCATGATTCTTACTTACAACATGAGCCAATATGGTGTCAAGGGTTGTCCTGCAATAATTAGGGCTAGCTGAATATCAGTATATGTAGGTGTCAAAGGCTCGGTTGTCCGAGTATCCGAGCGAAGATCTTTGTAGATCTTTCGTAGATCTCTGAAGAGCGGGGAAACACATGAAACCAGCAAATCGTAGCAATTGGAGCCAGATCCGACTCAGTCCGGGATCAGATCACATTAGCAAGCGAAGCTCGGTTCCACCAATGATGATCCAGCCGGTAGTGCTCGGAACAGAAGTAAAGCGGTAGCCGAGGGTTCTCTGGAATGGACGACACTAAAAGCTGTATGATCCCTGCGGCTGCAGCGCGATGAGGTCCTTATAAAAATCTCAACCTCCATAAGCCAGTAGTGACGGGTTTTTAGTTTCTAAGGAAGCCACTGTATTCCGAAGTGTGATCAGCATTATTCAAAATATTACATTTCCGACAGCGTCTTTACCTCAATTGGGAAGTACAAGCCCCACCGGTGATCTTCGTTGCCGAGCCCAAAAACAAGTCCAACTTGGAGCTTCTTTTTCCAAGGTGTACATGAACTGAGCATGAAAAAAGCAACCCAAAGCAGGGGTGATGAGCTTATTTGAGTCAGTGAAGCTACTTTTACTCTATAGCTTGCTCTCTAAAGCTGCGTCTTCATCGTGCCATGCTGTATGTGATGCAGCACGTTGACGGGGATCAATCAGATCACCGAAGTCAGTTAAAAAAGAATTAGACAGTGATCTTGAAGTGTAAAAGTCTCACATAGACATATTGTCCCAACTTCTTTAGGCATATAGTAAAAGCAATAACATTATACCACACTTATACTATCACTAGATCCCTCAGGCTACAATGGCTAGCTATCACCATACCAACACCCCATTTCGTACGCATCAAATGCACCAACCGGGTATATCAACATCTTTGCAGTTTCAGTACGAAACTCAATGCGTGCGTGGAGCTTTTGCATTGAGCCCACGGGGATACTACCTCACCATCCACATGTGGCTTACCCTTTTGAGTTCAATTAGATGCTTTGAGGGTGTGTAGCTGCATCCTGAGAGACTGGGATAAGTGTGTTCTTGCATCATGATACTGTCCAAAAGATGAAGTGGGTGGGGCCTGTCTCAAGTATAAATTGAGGTCATTCCTACCTGAGAACCGTGACGAGAAATTGTTCTCTCTTCATATTCACAAGTCCCAGATCACAACCATGAAGTTCTCTACCATTTCTCTCTTCGCCGCCTCAGCTGCTGTTGTTGCTGCTGCTCCAGCTGCTGCTCCAGAAGCTGCTCCAGACGCTCTCAACCTCAACTTGGGTGCTCTCAAGAGTCTTATTGCATCTGCTACTGCTGCTGCTGCTGCTCAGACCACCGCCATCAGTGCTGCTACTACCAGTGTTGCTGTTGCCACTGCCCTCCCAACTCTTGACTTGAGTGAGCTTACTAGCTTGACCAAGTTGTCCGGTGTTTCTGGCCTTGAAGGCTTGACCAATGTCACATCTTCTCTCACTGATCTCTCTGAGCTCCTTGCCGACGGTGTTCCAACCGACGCTACTGAACTTCTCCCAGAGATTTTGGAGTTCTTCACTAATTCCACCTCAGTTTTGAGCTCTTTGGACCTCTCCATCTTTACCACTGACACCAGCGAGGTGGACGAAGCCTCCGATGCCCTTTCTACTCTTTTGACTACCGCTGAGTACTACTTGGAGAAGTATGCCGACGCTATTGTCGATGGTGAAAACACCGAGTTGACCTCTTTTGTTAAAAGCCTTGAGACCATTTTGGAGACCTTCACTTCTGGAATCCAGTCTGTTTTGTCCGCTAAGTTGTTCCGTGTCGGTGTCGCCGTTATCTTGAACGCTTTGCCAACTTTCATTACCCAGCTGACCTCCCTCACCTCCTCCCTTGGTTCCTCTTAGGTTGATAAAATGACTGGTCATCATGTCTTGAGGACATTTATGGTATACTTTCATCTTTAATTCTATACACTTTATCTCTATTTATCTCTGAAGAGTTTTTTTGTAGCTTTGAAGCCGTACTACATGAAAAGAGTTCAGAGAAAGATGGAGAAGGAGAGAGAGAAGAGAGAAGCTTCTCCACAGTTTTCGCGCTTCTGCATCGAAACAATGTTTCCGAATACTCTTTTGTGTCATGATTAAAATACTTTTGAGAACGTCAACTTGCTAGTGTAACTGCCGAACGAAAAGTCGAAAAACAAGTGGGTTTTCTTCTATGTTGAAATGAGCTTTTTATCATTTTATTGTAATTGACGCATTCGTGGACATTTAAGCTACTAGTAGTGCGCGACGCAAGTTAGAAGCGATAAGAACTTCCGGTAAATCAGAAACTCTCACCAAAACAAAGTCTACAACTCTGGGAGTACACATTTAATTAAGGCACACGGATATTTTTGCAGATGGTGCACGTCCGCTGTTTATATACCGTTTGCATTTAAAATTTAAATAAAATTTAAATAAAGCCCAAATCTCCCAGAGCTGGATTTTCATAATTCATTTCGCGCAATATCTTCAGTAACCATCTTTAGGAACAGCTTCACAAACCACAACCGTCACCAAAACAAACAAAAAGCATACCCAAAACCGCTCCAAAAATGTCGTCGAACCTTAGCAGAGTCTCAAAGCCTCGAATCCACAATTCCAAGTCCTCAGACCGCCGTCTCGCGTCGGGAGTGCGGCCAGAGGCGTTCCTTCTCAGTGAACAGGCAAAGGCCAAAGAGTCCAAAATCTCTGCCACTCTTCTCCAGCAAACGCAAGCCTCAACTCCACAGAATGCCCCACATGTCCAGCAAAAGAACCGCAAGGACAAGCACCCGAAATCCGGGAAAGACCCAACGCTTGAGGAGTGGGATCCAAAACATTTCCGTCTGTTTGTGGGAAACTTGGGCTCAGACGCAAACGATGCCCTCCTTCTACGAGCCTTTAATGCTTATCCCAGCGTTTCCAAAGTGAAAGTACCGGTGGACACTAAGACTGGAGCGAACAAAGGCTACGGATTTGTTGCGTTTGCGGACCCGAACGATTATTTGAGAGCGTTCAAAGAGGTTAACGGAAAGTACATTGGCCACCATCCGTGCACTTTGAAAAAGGCCAACGACTTAAAGGGCGTAAAGGGCAAGAAACGTTGACTTCATGAGAGAGTGAACACCAGTGTGTGTGAGAGATTCTGCTGCTCTTGGTTCTGTCTCCAGAAAGTTGCAATCCCCTGGTGAAAGAGTTACCATATGACGAGTGTTACACCTACTACAAAAAGACACAACAGATTGACTTGGTACTAGTTTTCTGCCCCCTTCTTCACAGTCTGGTTCTCCAAACCAGCTTAGGTGCCATCATCAGAGATTTCTGACCTTTGGTCCTCGTCTGAGAGAACCGGCCACAACGACTTAGAGCCTACAACACTCACGTTAGACGATCTGGAGGACTATGAGATTTATTTGAGATTTATTTGAGATTTATTTGAGATTTAGATATAAACGGCATAGACCCCATCTACGTGCCTTCTGAACGGACGGTATACCCCATAATAGAGCTTTTTTGCCCCATTTCATGTCTTTGTCCGTAGATTAAAATTGGGGTATAAAGTGAACATATTACTTATATCAACATGATTATCTTAAACTATTATTGAAGATATATTATATTCTTCTTCTTATGAATGAATTATGCAAAAAACATAAATATCCTCACCGCTCAATACAGAAAAGCTTTTCGCGCATCTTCACCAAACCAACTTCGAAGCTTCAGCTCCACCAAATCACCACAGATAACCCCACAACAAATAAGTCACCAAAATGCGTTTTCTGATACCCACGCGTGGGCTTCTGAGACCGGCGAGTCTGCTGAGACAGCCATGCTTTAAACCAGCTTCATTTTCGCTGCGTTTCAACTCCACAAACTCCAAAATCACCAGCAGAACCACTAATAAGGCCGGTGTCTCCCCAAATGTGTCACCTCCAAAGCCGCAATTACCTGAATCCATCCGCAAAACGATCCCAGGGGAAACAGAACAGCTTAACACGATCCGCTCGCGTCTTCCAACGTTCCCACTCCGGAACAAATCAACGCTTCTGCCGAAACCAGGCGTGCCAACTGCGGCCACAACTCGTCTCCGTACGATGATGGAGATTTTGAACAAGAAGAAGGCTCCAGAGCTCATCTACGAGGCTGAACCGCACCAAACCTATTTCCTCATCTGTGGTGCACTCGCGGTGATATTCACGGTTTATGGACTTTCGTTCATCGATTGGGGATTCCGTGCTGTTTTCCAATTGTACGAAGAAGACCAGGATTTGACAATGCTTGCTGGAAGATTCGGGATGTGCCTGGCTATCACTGGTGTTGCTATTGGTACGCTATGGTTCTCCTTGAATTTCCCTACTAGACTAGTGAGAAGAATTTGGCTGGTTCCGGGCAAGAAGAAAGACCAGAAGTTTGTCCAGTTTACTACCCATCCGTTATTGCCTAACAGAGCTACACCGGTGTACACTGTTCCCTTGGAGAACTTGGTGAGAAGTCACAAGTCTAAGGTGTTTACGAGAAACGGTATCTACGGTACCCACGATAGATCGACTTTCTTCTTCCTCCTGAAAGAGAAGGACAAGAAATTTGGCTACTGGATTGTTGATAGAAATGGCTGGTTCTGGGGAGACGGCCGTGTTTTCGACATCTTGTTCGGCAAGGAGTCCATTGAAGAAGCCCAGAAGGGTCAGTCTTACAATGAGAAACTCAAGGAGGCGAGCGAAAAGCTCAAAGAGGAGAGACAGAAGTTGAAGGAGGAAGAAGGCCCTATGTGGCAGGTCAAGACTACCAAGAAGATGGTGCGTGAAGACATGAAGAAGATCATGGAGGTGGTTTCCCAGGGTGGGACATCTGGCAAGAAGCTGCCGAAGGATTGATATCGATGTAAATAAGTCTAAAAAGCTCCCTAGGGAATGAAATATGATGTACATATCCAAGAAACTCCCAAAAGATTGAACTACGATGTAGAAATCCGAGAAGCTCCCAGAGGATTGAAGCTGGTGCATACGGGTGTGAACAGATCACCTGACAGAGCAATGAATGTACATATCTTCGAGGCGGACGGATCAGTGAAGTTGCAAAGGCTTCCGAAAGCAAAATGCGCCCGGTTTCATAGCAGGGATTACCACCCTCCCTTTCCAGCGACCATAATTTGAAGCCCATTTATGATGAAACCGGTTCAAATTGGGCCCAGACTACGCTTAAGCTAGCAACGAGCAGCTCCTGTGTAAGCTACGTGACAAAGCCACTAATTCGCAAGACTTTCTAACGCGATTCAGTCAAAAAGAGCAGCGCTGGGGCATGGTGCTGGCTCACTTTGGCTGTTTTCCCGTGATTATCCATAAAATATCATCCAGACCCTTAGCACATCCTTATCGGGAAACAACAACAACAAACAAACCAGCCAGATCTCCGCAAAGCCTAAGCGGGATCGCTGATCGACTGCGGTAATCCGGTTCCCAGAGGTGCAGCCGTAAAAGGCGGCCAGCTCATTATCCCTGTCGCTGGGGCGCAGGTCCAGTCCCCAAAGAAGCTGAAACTCACGTTTTTGGAGGCGGGGAGGCATTTTCAGCGAGAGAATCCGAGAAGGGAACATGTATTCCGTAAAGGTAATCTCTGGCCGAAACCTAGTTTCAGGACTCGTAATTGTGGGTCAATTGCAGAGAAAACTCGTAGATCAAGCTGAAGGGGAGATACCGGGGCGAGACTTGAGCCCAGAGGCCCTATGAAAGTATGGATCAGACTCATGACTTCTCATAAGAGATTAATTCCTTTGGCTCTAGCTTTTAAGAGATCGTTTGCATGATTGATATTCCTCCGGGTCATCGTACTAGTTTAAAACTTGGAAAATGGCATCATGAATTATAAGTGATGGCTTCGTCCGATGTATGGCGTTGAAGTCTTCATTCGTTGCTTGAAGTTCACTAACCGTTTCTGTCAGCTTCATATGCTGATTGCAGAGCTCAATAATCGGATGTGATCTCTTCTTTGTCTTCGATGCACTGATTCGTGTTCAATAGTTATCCAGTGTTGTTTGAAAAAAAGAGATACCACACCTTCCAGATAAATGATATCACTAGCTTCACTATCTTACCAAAAGTCATGAGGCTGCCAATTTCCAACCAAAATCCTCAGGGCCATGACCAGATCAAACTTCATCTGCTTTTGAGGTCCTCCGCCAAGAAGAGGAGCGTGCCCCGTTCAGTCAGCGCCGTTTATTCCTCCACTTTGCTGGGAAAAGACACACAGAATACAGAACACCACAAGAGACACCACTTGGGCGAAGAAATGGATTCTCCCCCAAAGAATGCCCGATTTGGAGAGCTCACATTAACACCAGGCCGGGGCCCGGTCACGTGACATGATTTGCGAAAAAAATGTCACGTGACATTGACTCTGATATCGATCCCTGACGCATTTGACGTAGGCCCAATAAAATGCGAAAAGGCGAAGTGTCAACATCTCCTGGCGATAGGGAATTTTTCTCCTTCCTCCCCCTTTCAGTTAAAAGCACACGAAGAGGCCAGTAGCCACAGTTGGGGTGTTCCAGGTTACTTTTGTAAAAGCCCACCCACAAATATAGAGATACAATGAGGCTTTCACTCTATTTCGACCAGGGCAGACGCTATTTTACCCGTTTGCGCATCCCCAAATCCCAGCTTCTCAAGACGGGGCTAGCTGCGTTTCTGGGCCTGATTATCCTAATTCAGCTATTTTCCGGCTGGGGATACCAGACCCAGGTTGAGAAGAAAATGGCCTTTGTCAAGCCAGGCCAGACGTCCAATGAGAACTATGCGGCTCTGAGCTCTGCCAATCTGGAAAATACTCGATTTATTGAGCGCTGCTCGAGCTTCTTCGAAGCTCTGCAGAACAAAGCTGCTTCTGGGACCGAGAGTGAAGAGTTTGAATACTATGCTGCGTCTTCTCGTGCTTTTGCCCTGGTTTCCTCCTTGAAGGAGTATCTTACCGAGAAGAAGAAGGAGGCTGGCAAGGATTATAACGACCAGAAAGAGAAGGAGTGGATCAAGGAGTACGCCGATTTGGCATCAACAGACAACTCACGTTCTGAGAGATTCCTCACCTTCTTCTCCAATGCCCGTATCTATGGTACTTGTTACATTGAGACCAATTTTTACGAGGACATAACAGGCAGCTCTGGTTTGAGCTTGTTCTGGAACAAAGAAGTTGACGATGCGCTGGACGAAAACAACTTGTTCCATCTTTCAAATGACTTCGGCCTCAAGTATTTCTCGTGGCTATCCCAGATCAAGCCAGTTTACAAGAAAATTGGCTCAAATACGGTGGAGACTGGATTCCCGGTGATTGAGACAAGCTATGAGCCACAAACTGTCGGCAAGGCCTCTTTCCTGTACAATTTGAGACAATCTCTCAACGGAAAAGGTCTTGTGATCCCAGTAAAGGACTCTGCCGATGTGTCTAGTGTTATCAGAATGGCAAAGTTGCTGAGATTCATCGGCTGCTCATTGCCAATCCAGATTGTTCATGATGGAGTCATCGACTCTCAACTTGAGACTGAGATCTATGATGCCTTCACCTCCCCAATCACACATACTGACTTTATCACTATGGAGACATCTGGGATGCTTCCACTCGGATACGACGAGAACTTCTCTCCAATTGAACAAGTTTGGTTCGTCAACATCGCTTTGTCCCTCGACAGCAAATATGCTAAGAAGGTCTATCGTGACACAACGCTCAAGACACTTGCTCTCTTGTTCTCCTCTTTCGAAGATGCTATCTTGATTGATCCAAAGACAATTCCTCTTCGTCCTTTGTTCTCCCTTCTTGACGACGAACAGTATCAACTCACCGGTTCTTACTACTTCCCAAGCTACCAAGTCGATGAAACTATGGACAAGAATGAGATTGCGTTCTTCAAGAAACTCTTCCCAACCGAGGTTGATGAACACGTCTTCGGCATTGAGGAAGTCAACTCTAAGCTGCTTGCTGAGACTAGAATGTTTGGTGATCTGAAGACTCATGCCATTGATAATAGCGTTGTTGTATTGAACAAAAAGGAACACTTCCTTGGGTTGTTACTCACAGCTGAGTTACAATTCATGCCAATCCATTACGATCATAAGTCAATGAAACAAGATCTCTTGTGGCTCGGTCCTCTTGCTGCCGGTACTTCCAAATTGCACATCCATGAAGTACCAGCTGCCGTTGTTGGCCAGTTTACCCCAGAGGAGGATAGAAAGATCAAAACCTCTGTTTCAAATGAGATCTGTTCTCAACACCGTGGTTACTTTGACTCAACAGATCGTTCTGCCTCACTGCTGTTCATCACTGGTGGTTTTTCGAACTGTGATGCTGAGATCGACTTTGAGAAGGAGAAGGACTTTGCCCTGTACAATTCTCTCAACAAGGAAGAGCAGAGGGTCAAAACATGGGCTGGTCAGACAACCAAATTTGAAGGTGCTATTATTCCATTGCCACAGGAGATAGTCGCTGAGAATGACATTGACGAGATTGATAAATCATTACAGAACTATGGGTACTGTGGTGGTAACATCTGGTGTGCTTACGATGTTCTTGCAGCCAAGAATGATCCTGCTTACCATGGCACAGTGATCAACTTTGATGAGGCACAAATCAAGACTTTGGAGCTGATGGCTCAGGTTTGGCAGAAGTTTTGAGGGTGGCCCAATGTATGTGTGTATTTCGTATAAAGAGATATGTGAAAGCGGTACCCCAGATCTTATCTAGTCTTTCTCCGAATGCGGACATAGAGTTTGGCGATGCAGCGCAGCGGAAAAATCAAAACAACAAACATGACACATTCTGATCCAAGCCACGAATCTCATCCCGATGGGATGGATGATGGATCATGGCGCCATCTCTCGAGCATCACCGAAGCCCTCATTTTCCATACCACTGTGTTACGAGGGAAGCTGCATATGAGCCTCCTTTTCTTCAAAACAAGTAAACGCGTCTTTCCGAATCGAGCGTGGTTCTAGGCCCAATACTGCCCAACAATTAACACAGAAATCGGACGTTCGAAAGGGGGGTCAGGAACAAAACAAGGAGAGATGCAACTGTAATTTCTAATCTTACGCGTGTTGGCGTGGGTGCTTTTCCATACGTGAACGCTGACGCGTCGCGCGACGCTATTCTCAAACAACGCGTAACATGCGAGACGCCCCCTTTCGTGCACACCTTTTGTATCCGGATGCCCTATCTACTCTTTCTATCTCTTCATCAGCCGGAGAAGTGTGATTCTGTTGTTGTTGTTTTTGGGGGAGGAAAACGGAGGCTTATTACACCTGTAGACTTGTTTTCGAGAGGGTGTCTTTGATAGGGGTGCCTGTACTGCCGTATTGAGACATAGGCACGACTTTGGTGATCAAGGATTATTACAACAATGCCATTTGTAGTTACCGACACCATCTGAAACCGATAGATTATGGAATGTCGTCATTACTGCTCCTTGTAGAATTCTATACATTAGTTTGGTCCCATTGATGCGAGACAGAGGTATCATCGTGTCCCAGCCTAGAGACTTCTACATGGGTACTGACAAGCACGATAACAACCTAGAATATTAAAACCACTAATATATAAGTCAGTTTTTCCATGATCCCTTGAAGTGGTGCTGAGTGTAGTCGTCCTTATCACCCTTTTTACCACCGAAGTATCTATGAGGTAGCAATAGCAAATCATCATCGAACAAGATTGGATGCTCCTGTTTCGTGATGTTCTGCCAACCAATTGGACTGTTTACCGGGTCATAGTTGTTGTGAACACTGTTTTTGAGCATCTGGAACCTGATCTTGTTCTGCAGATTGAGTGGTCTGTTCGGGTCAATCATTCTTGTTTCCTTGAAATCCAGATTCCAGAGGGCTTCAGAGAGCTGGTAAACCTCGTTCATATAATCAAAAGCGACGTCTGTGTACATCGCTGGACCTGTCCACTCCAGAATACCGGCAAATTTGGCGGCTGTGTTCATATCGTATGGCTTGCCATTCTTCACAACGACATTGGTCTCTGGATCGTAATGGTCCAGAGTCAACTCCGTGATACGGGCCACCAGCTCCCTGAACAACGGGTGCCCCCTTTTGGCTTGCAAAGTCCATTGGCAGAACTGGAGACGTCTGGCCATTCCGTTTCTAGCCCATGATTTCTCGTCACGGTCAGATTCAATACCAACAACACAACCAACCTGATTAGGAACACTATAGATGGTGTCGTTGTAAGTCAGCCAATCCTGAACATCGGTGTTCAGAGACGTATCAACGTCGGAGTAGACACCACCATATCCAAAAACGAGTAAATATCTGACAAAATCGGATTTGAGGATGATTTTTGGTAACTTGTGGAAAGCTTCAGCTACTTCTGGAACCTGTTCGAAAGTTCTGTTGATGAGGCCTTCGAGCTGGTCATCGCCGATAAGCTCGTATTTGAAACCCCCGTGGGCCTCTTCTTCCTGCAACAAGAACGTCTGGATCAATTCACGGAGACCCTGGTCGATCTCTTCGAGATTATTAGTTTTCCACGTCTGCCATATGTTTTTCTGGGTCTTTTCCGTTGACTTCTCGTAGGGGAATGCCTGGGCTAATCTGTACCGGAGATCGTTCTTCTTGTAGATGCGGTGCACACGATAATCGTCAACAGATTTATATCCAGCGATCCTGGACTTGTAGATGTGCTGGAGGGAGTTCTTTGACGGCTCGTGGAAGTTGTAGACGAGAGATAATGCGATGTTGAAGGTGAGCACCAGCAGCACAGTGGCTAAAACTGCGCTTTTGGCCTTTAAACGCAGCATTTAGGGTGTGGGAGTGAATATGAGGCTGGATATGGCACTGAAGAACGTTCTGGTCGGTTACAAAGCACTTCCGGCTTGCAAAAGAGCCCAGAAAAAGTAGCTGTTATGCTCTTATCGACGCGATATTTTTAAAAAAAAAAATTCGTTCAAGGAATATTATCGTTACTATTATACAGGCCTAGATAACCCATCAGGCAGATCTCTCTGGAATTCCGCTTAAAGCGCTACAAATAGCGTATTTTCTGTAATATAAAAACAGAAATCTCCAACACAGATAATTGGTTCACTAGTGCCAATTTTGGTGATTTTTCCCCTCGTTTCAAGGCGGTTTTCGCCAGCCAATCGTCTTCTGGCGGCGCCCACGATGATGTATTTTGGCGTCGTCCCGATGGGGCAAATCTAACATATATCTGCGAGTTTTATGTCACGCTGCTGTCAGTTTTGATGAAAATGAAATAACTGAGCGTTAAGCAGTTCAGGATATAAGTCAAAGAGCAACATGAGATCTCAAACACCTCTCAAAAGTGGATTAAGCTATAAAGCCTACAGTCGTCTACACCACCCAAACTATTACATAAGCAGCCTCGCGCAGATACGCCAACGGCTCCAGTAATGGTCATCGTTCTAAATCGAGATAGAGCGCAAAATGTGTACGGCCGTAAAAGAAAATAGACAAGCTCTGCACCGAACCAGCACGGGGAGGTAAATAAAGCTTGTTTCGATATAACCATGATATCTCTGCGCCCCAACTAGATCTGACGTTTTTTTCTTTGGTATAAATCCTGTTTCGTTAATGCATCTCATCTGCTATTTTCAGATATGAAATAGATATACCAGCTGCTGAGCCCTAGGCTTTACAAAGCATGTCTGGAACACTATGAAACCGAGGAAGAGGCTTCAAACAACCCACGAGAGCTCTCGCTTACATTGAAGTGCTATATCTAATAGATGAAGTCCTTGAGCCGAGCGCGAATGTTAGCTCGCCTATAACTGAGCTTGTTTTCCTAATCGGTAACTCTTGCCGTCCAAAACCCTAAAGGGCTAAACCTCCGGAGCAGAAGAAGCCCCAGAGCCTGAACGCACGTCCAATTGCAGCCAGTAACAGAGCCGGAGACGCTACAAAATCTCTGAGGCCCTGGCTAAAATGAAAATGAAATAGGTTGGAGATTCAGAAAAAAGAAAAAAAAGAAACTTTTTCTCTCCGATAAAGCTTATTTTTTATGCGCGGTTGCCACGGCGACGCACGTTTTCGCGAAAACTTTCCCCTTTTTTCCCGTGCTCTACCTGCAGTGGCGGTGCTATAGAAATTTGAGGGCTCAAGTTTACCTTGTTGTACTTTTCGGCTCAAAGCCACCGTTAACAGGGCTATTTTCTGGCATAATAAGCCACTATCAGGAATTTCCCCATTTATGCAAGTAATTATAGTTCACCTCCCAAGACATGCGAGATCTCCGTTGCAATAGCCGCCGGAGATGGCCTTCACTCCCAGGCTTTTGCACAGGATTACACCTTTCTGCTTTAAGATGCTTATAACAACATAGCCCAAAACGCCGCCATATGTCCCTCCGTTCTGCGAGCGACCGCAAATTCCTTCTCTCTTATTCCTCCGAAACTCGTTTCGCTGTGAAAGTTACCGAGATTCATGTGCACTAAGACGTTGTGCGGATGAATTGAACGTGTAGTCTTTCAGAGGTCCTGTGACGCTGTGCTAGTTCCACGAACCGCCTTCATGCTACATGATGTTAGGTTCAGGAGATCTGAGGGTCATACACAATCACATATCAGAGAGAGAACCCTACACTTATTCCAAATTATTCCGAATTGGGCTTAGGATCAGAAATGCTCGAAATAGGAGACCATCAGCCGGCAACTCAAAATCTCCCCTTGTGCGTCCCCTGCCGAATTAGCTTTTGGGTCCTTACCACCAAGCTGTAGGGGTTTTTAGCGGACCATTCTGCGGAGCTTATATCAGGATTATAGCTGCTCCTACAGTTGACACTGTCTATGTACCCATCAAAGGTAGTAGGAACAGCTTTTGTTGACACCGTCCTATCAAACATTTATAGGAACTGCTTTAGATCGCTCAATTCCATCCAGGGACGGCCAATTATAGTTTAGGGGCGCATTGATATTACCAAGAGTCCCATAATAGGATGCCATAGCCGGCTGAGCAAGATCTAGCTGGTACTGTTAGTGAGTATCGCCGTAAATTCTTACAGTGCTTTCTACAATGATCCTCCACAGTTTCAGATATCACGTCAGACAAAGGCGCGTCAACATGTATTTTGGTCCACCTGTTCCATTATCGCCCCAGCGCGTATCTTATCGTCCCCTTCACCAATATATTATATTAGTTCGTGTCCTTCAGGAGATACATCCACGCTATTAGAGCACATTTCAGAGGTTCTTTTTATATTTCTCCGATCAGACACATTGTCTGGTGTTACTATCGATTATTTTATGTAATTTGATCAGCTGAGGGCGTCTTTTTATCTTCTCCAGTTCATACAACATATTTTAGTGCTCGGCTAACGAGTGAGACACCTCAGGCTTATAGCTCTCGACCTCATCTGTGATAATCTTGAGAGTGAAGACTAATGAGCCATCGTGATTGTAACATTTACTATTCACGCGTTATGAAGATCGAACAGACCACCGGAACAGCCAAAGGTGTCCGTAATAGTAGCTCGTCCATAAAGGGTCGACTCATGTTAGCAATCAAGAGAATACAGCGCTCCAGACCGCAACGGGTATGTACGAGCTCATGTTCCGAGATGGAATCGCCGATCTCTACACCTCCATTTCTCAATTGGGATGGCTCGAGGATGGAAAGGGAAGTGCTGAAGATCAGCCTGGCCTCGTTAACAAAGGCACAGTAGCCTACAGCAGCTTGTTGACACTTTGTGCATGGAGATATCACAAGGAATTTGGCAGCAGCCCCTACGAAAGAGAGCTATATTGCGTACGCGCTAGGCTAAGCGTCATCAATCATCGAGTCTAGCCGCTACAGAGTACAGATATTTGTCGGTTAACGGGAAATAGGGTCGCTTTCAATGTGTTGGTCCCCAATGATTCTACAGCCGAGACGTTCACAAACCATCACATCATTGCCTTTGCAGCAGCCTTATTATTCTGAGGCCGTTAACTTCTGCTGCCATCGAGAAGCCCGAGTAATAATTCAATAATTCAATAATTATTCCACCTAGCCCCCTGCTCAGAACTGATCTACTGAACAGCACACCTTTGCCTGCAGAGCTTGTGAAATCAGCAAAACAGGAATGCCAGTTCCCATAGCAAATATGTCATGGTGATGCAAACTGAAGCTTCCCGCCTTGGCTCAGCGCGCGCCCCGTCCGTCTGAGCCGCTATATTTAATGCGCTGAAATTGTGATATATCAGAGATTTTTACCCACAAGGCATCCCTTAAATCCGCCTGAGGCAACGCCAATTGGTTAACTAAAAGGACGGAAACGTGCCAAAATAGAGTGAGCTCGTGGGCGGTTGCTCTGATAATTCTGATGGCCGTAGCACGTTCCTGGCGTGTGTTGTGGTTTTCCCAAAATAAACTTATAACAAAGGGGTGCGAAGAGATCTGCGCTTTTCTAAGCCAACCGAAGCCCGCAAAGGGGCGAATCCGGATCAGAGAGGTGCCGCGTCATGCGGTCGTGGCCTTACCGGGTTTCCTTTTTATATCTCATGTGATGCGTCGTGCCCCGTCGGCATGGCAACCAGCCTCTGCCTAAGTACACTTTGAGGACCCACTACTTCGCCACAGAGGATGACAGAGAGGCTCTGGAAATAGAACACTTATGATCAAGAACTGGGGGCGCCTTAGATTCAACCGCCCAATAAGTTAGACAATACGCTAAATCAGCCAGCCATGTCGTGTCTGAGAACTCATCACGATGGTTCGATCTCATTGTTCCTCATCAAGGTGGCTGGCTCTGTTTGAAATCATGAAGGCGATGAGCTCGAGGCGATGGCCCATGGCGTGCAGACAAGGAGGCGACACCTGTGGAACCGGGACACCGCTTCTAGTTCGGGACACCTGTTTCCCGCTTAAGGATTTGAAAGGCGGGCCTCTCCGCGAACGAATATGCAACCATCGGCGATGTCATGCACCCGCCGGCAGATGACCACAGCTATGCACAGCACCAGCCTCTCTCTTTCCTTCTCCTTCGGGAGTGATCTCTGATTTCGGGTTCTTTTTGGGCCCGCCACAGGCCATATATATATCTATGTTGCCGCCCACCCTTTGATGCATTACTTATTAGCTTCTCTTCTTTCTCCCACCACGAGTCTTTGTTAACACAAGTCCTTCGCTTTTATAATGTTGTTCACCAAGACCGCCGTCGCCGCTACTTTGTTGGCTGTTGCCTCCGCTCAGTACTCCAACTCCTCTTCTGAGGCCTCTACCTACTCTGAGCCAACCTCCTCTGAGGCTGCTTCCTCCTCTGAGGACTTCATCATCTCTCCATCTTCTTCTGCTACCGCTGTTGAGACCCCATACATCACCGGTTACTTGAAGGATGGTCAGCCACACTGGGACGTTGTTGTTCCAGGTTCCCTCGGTCCATGGACTGAGGTTGATGTCTCTGGTTCCAACCCAGGCTCTGCCTACGTCTTCTCTGAGGTTCAGATCCTCGTTGACGGTTCTGAGGTCGCTTCTGGTGACTTCGAGGACGCTTCCTACTCTGCTTCTTACTCCACCGCTATTGACTCTGACTCCGAGTTGGTCTTCTCTGTCTACGCTACTGCTACCGGTGGTGCTCCATACACCAACGACGCTTCCCTCTCTGTCACTACCCCAGACGGTAAGAAGTTGATCAAGAGAGCTACTACTACTTACTCTCTCTCCTCTACCATTGACGAGGATGCTTCTGCTTCCTCTTCTGGCTCTGAGTCTTCTTCCTCTGCTGCTGGTGTCACTTCTTCTGCTGTCTCCACCTCCACCGCTACTGCTGGTGAGGAGTCCACTACCGTTGTCACCATCACTTCTTGTTCCGACAACGCTTGTGCCACCTCTGCTGTCACCACCGGTGTCACTGTTGTCACCACCACTGAGTCTGGTGTCGTCACTGAGTACACTACTTACTGCCCATTGACCGCTTCCACCGCTACTGCTGCTGAGGAGTCCACTACCGTTGTCACCATCACTTCTTGTTCCGACAACGCTTGTGCCACCTCTGCTGTCACCACCGGTGTCACTGTTATCACCGAGACTTCTGCTGGTGTTGAGACCGTCTACACCACTTACTGCCCATTGACTGCTACTGAGGCTGAGTCTACTGCTGCTGCTGCTACTTCTACTGCTGCTGCCGCTACTACTGCTGCCGCTGTTGAGTCTACCACCGTCATCACCGCTGAGTCCACCACCGTCGTTACCGTTACTTCTTGTTCCGACAACGCCTGTGCTACCTCTGCTGTTACCACCGGTGCTACCGTCGTCACTGAGACCTCTGCTGGTGTTGAGACCATCTACACCACTTACTGTCCATTGACCACCACCGTTGTCTCTACCGTCTCTACTGCTGCTGCTGAGACCACTGAGGCTGCTGCTTCTGGTTCTGCTGCTGCTGAGACCACTTCTACCGCTGTTACCGTTGTCACCGTTACTTCCGGTTCTGAGGTTTACACCACCACTGCTGCTGCTGAGGGTACTACCGTTGCTACCACTGCTGCTGCTGCTTCTTCTGAGGCTGCTGCTGAGGGTACCACCGCTGCTTCTACCGTTGCTACCACCGCTGTCACCTCTGCTGCTGGTAACTCCACTGCTGCTTCCATCTCTACTTACGAGGGTGCTGCTGCTAACGTTAGAGCCGGTGTCACTTTGGCTCTTGGTTCTCTTTTGTACTTGCTTTTGTAAGTGCTCTGCATTGACTTTTGAGGGCTTTTTCCTGACACGAGCTCACGTTATGATTTCAACGGTGTTTGCTAGGATGGGCTGAAGTCCTTTTTGTTTTTTTCGTTTCTTATATGTTGGTTTTTTACCCTGTCTTTATGAAGGATTTTGGTTTTGATTCATTAATTCAGAAGAGTGGTTTCATTAACTTTGTGTTGAGTTCGACATCAAAGTTCACTCTTGATTTTTTCGCATTGGGGTTTTGTTCTTTTAACTGGGATACAAAATTGTACTTATATTTCAGCTACAGTTTGGCTTAATGACTTTTCACATGAACCTGGGAGGCACCTGTTCGTGTCTACCCTTTTTACCTGTTGGCACAGTTCTGCTAATAAGACGACTATTATGGTAAACCACGATTTGTAGACCAATTTGTAGATTTTCTGATTTTTTTTCATCGCTTTTTCACCGCTTTAGGGCGATCTTCGTTATGTTATGTCGAGATCGGCGTCCTCGAGAGATGGGTGGTTTGACCGCCATAATCTCAGATTTGGGCCTCAAATGTTCTCAATTGAGCGACTACTAGCTCTTACATCGTTGAGCTGTTGATGTGTTGGAAAAAAGCCCTAGAAAAAGGCCGTCAATTGAGCTCCAGGACGATAAAGGAGGTCTCGTTCGGAGAGAGGGCTGCCAAAAGCTATGGTCCCTCCGGATATACACAATTTTTGGGCCCTGGAAATGGGCAGGCAGTGTGCGTGCGCTTACCAAAATGGTAGGGGCAGCAAGTGAACCGGAATTAAAATTTATTTCCGAGGGTGCGATGAGGTTTATACATGTGGCTGGGCCTTTTATAAGGCCTACAATAATTACGGAATTACACTAAAAACGGACAAAAATGCCGAAAGTGTTAGTGAGACGTCCTATTTACTCCAAAAAAATCACGTACTAACATATTCATAGGCTTGTGCTTCATCCGGACGCTACAGAGCTTCCGACGCTCGCCGATAAGGTCAACGGCCTCCACAAGAAGTCCGGTCCTTTTGACGTAACTCTGCTAGTTGGTGATTGTATGCCAGACTCTGAAGAGCTGTTGAAAGAGGTAAAATTCGACAATCCGGTGTACTTTGTTTCTGGCTCTAAATCTCTCGAATTCCTGGGCGAAGAGGCAAAAGATGTGAGCAGTAATATCTCGTACTTGGGCAACTTCGGAATCTTCACAACTTCTAATGATGTCACGATAGCTTTTGTCACCGGAAATGAGTCAATATTGGAAGAGAAGATTTCAGAGATACTTTCTCGCTTGGAAGGGAAAACAATTGACATTCTGGTTACTTTCCAGTGGCCAAACGTGATAGCTACAGAGAAAGAGCTGTTTTTCGGAAACACTCATGTGGACACAATAGTGGAGAAGACACAGCCAAAGTACCACTTTGCGGTTGGCTCATCATCGGGGAAGTTTTTGGAGAGAAGTCCTTTCCAGTGGGAAGAATCCCATGTGGTGACGAGATTTATCAGTCTGGGAAAGTTCGGTTCAGGTGAGAAGTGGATCTATGCCTTCAACCTCAACAAGGAATTGACAAGCCAGGACACGCCCTCAAATCTTACCCCAAATCCATTCACTGAGTTCAAAAACAGACAACAACAGGAAATATCATCCCAAGCTGCCCAATCCACAAAGCGCACCCGTGAAGAGGATTTATCCATTACCGAACGCCAGATAAAGAAGCCCGTGAAGAAAGTTGTCCTTCCCGAGAACTGTTTCTTCTGTCTTTCCAACCCAAAGTTGGAATCCCACATGATTGTGTCCATTGGAGAACATGCGTATCTCACGATTGCCAAAGGTCCTCTCACCCGTCCCACATCACTGATGAAGTTCTCGGGACACTCTATTATCATTCCAATCGCCCATGTCCCGGCTCTTCTTCCAACGGAAGAGCACCCGTCTGTTGTAACATTACCTCTCTACAACGAAATCCTGCGTTTCCAGATATCCCTTGTGAAGTTCTTCAAGAGCTTCAACCTTTCTACTGTGTTTTTCCAGATCAACAGAGAAGAGTCTGTTCATTTCCATATCCAGGTGTATCCCATCGCTGAAGACTTCTTGATTGACTTTGAGAAGGTGCTAAACAAGACTCAGGACATCAACAATACAAAGTACACACGCAGTGCCAGACTCGATTTCCAGAAGTTCAATAACACTGCCGATGAGGTGTACTTGGAGAAGATCAACTCAAAGAAGGACTACATCTCATTTACTGTGTTCCACGGTGCCATTGACAGACAAGAGGTGTTCCTCTCTGAACTCCCGGACGACAAAGTTGTGGATCTACAGTTTGGTCGTCGTGTTATGGCTCATCTTTTGCAGACCCCAAAGAGATTAAAATGGGATAAATGTCAACAGGGTAAGAAAATCGAAGAGCATGAGACAGAGATGTTCAAGAATAGCTTCAAGGACTACGATTTCACGCTGGAATTATGAACGAAGAAAGTGATATTTAAACATATAAAATATTGTAACGAACAAGATAGGAATGTATGTTCAAGGTCGTTTCAGCGTAGAAGTACATAACGAGTGCTTTGTGCTGGTCATGAAAGCACATAGAAGCAACTTGTAAAAGTCCAAGTGGGCGGGGTTATCGTGAAAGGCAGTGAGAAATGAAGAAGAAAACAGAACAGTGATACACATAAATCATCAATAGAGGGTCGAGAATGGGTCTCTTTGGGAGTTTTCAAACATGTTTCTGATCTGACTGAGTTGGCCCTTGTGCTTAAAGGTGAAGCCCACGAAGTTTGGTGGCTTGACATTACTTTGGCTTGCCAGCTTTTCAACGTGCTTCTGCTTGTTGAACACCTCAGCGTATTTGGCCATATCGGACTCATCTTCAAAGTCGTCAAAGTAGCCAGCATCCATTTCGGAGTCCAAAGACGGAATGAAAGGTGGCGACTTGTTTCTTAGATTAACAAAGTCAATACCAGCAAAGTACTCCGATCTTTGCACCTGTTCATAAGTCTTGTATCTGTTCTGGCTCTCGTTGATCAAATGTGTCAAAAGTCTCCATGTTCTATCACTGAATACATAGGAGCCATCGCTATTCTTTGGTCTGACAAAGTATGTCTGCCAGTTCTTCAAGTTAGCGTAGGTCTCTTCCGTGGACTCACCACTGAATGGTGAGAAACCACACAAGCATTCAAATAAGATACAACCAAGAGACCAGTAGTCCACAGTCTTATCATAAGCGTAACCTTTCACGATATCAATTGCCATATAATCTGGAGAACCAACAACAGATTTGGAGTAGTTAAGGTCATTCTCTCTCAATGTCTGGTAGATCTTTCTTCTCTCTTGGAGGGACTTTTGACTGGCATGCTTAGCGACAAAGACGTCACCGATCTTTTCCAATCTGATCTTCATGGACTGGATTCTCTCATCGGCGATTGTACCACAGGCGAGTCCAAAGTCTGTCAACTTCAAATGACCCTTTGAATCAATCAAAAAGTTTTCGGGCTTCAAGTCTCTATGGATGAAACCAGTCTTATGGAGATCGTTCAAAGCAGCAAACATCTCAGCCATATAGAAACGAGTGTGGACTGGAGACAACGTGTGGCAGTTGCTTAACAACGTTCTGAAGTCTCCGCCCGGAACAAACTCCATACCCAAGTAGACACTTGTGGTGTCCTGAAAGGAGTACATGAGTTTCACCAACCAGTCACTTCTCGACGCAGCCAAGATCTCACGCTCTGTGAGCAAATGGTCAGTCTCGTTCATTCTCACGATCATGGACTTAGAGATCACCTTCAAGGCACAGATCTCCTTGGTGTCCTTCTTTCTGGCGAGATACACCTGGCCGTAGCCACCTTGGCCGATCTGGGTGATGACTTCGAAGTCCCTGTTCTTCGGTTTCAGTCTTCTCTTGCGCAACAAGGCAGACTCGTTGTTTGTGTACGCCCTCCACTCCATCTCCGGGTTCTGCGATCTGTGGATGTTGCTCAGCACAGTCTTGGTTCTCTCCCTTCTAGTGATGACGTAGTCAAAGTAGTCGCAGTAGTAGTCCAAGAAGTACATCTGGCACACGTTGACGGCACGCTTGTGCTTAGCACTGAGCTTCTTTGGCGAGGCTAGCTCTTTGTGTCTGGGTCTCATTGGACTGAAACCTGGGGCCTGGGGTTTGGACAGCCCAGAACCATGCTCGTACGGAGTGTTCTCCTTGTTCAACGGCGAATTGGGCTCAAACGAGAACTTGTCCTGGGCCCGCTGCTGGAGGCCGTTGAACTGGAGACCCTCCATGTTCTTGGTGAGGTCCTCCACGGCGGAGTTGCGGTTGACTCTGGAGGAGAAGAAGTTGGCTACCATGAGGGCTCAGCGATGCCAGTGATAGCAAGTAGAGAGTGCGGAAGAAGGAGAAAAGGCAAAGTTCCAGGGTGTGGTGGAGGAGCTGTTGTTGATGTTTTGTTTTGTTTTGATTTTTTTGTGCCTTTTGAAACAAGACGTGTGTTTACGTATTTCCGAATTAGGAAGTGGCGATTGGGCTTGTGGCGCGAGCCATAATTACCGACCGGGCCGTCGATCTGATAAGACTAGAAAATTGACATGTTTACTTCTTCAGGAGATCGTCAATGGTCGTTCAGCTTCAGCTTCTTCTGCACGAGAAAACGTGACATGATCTGATCGTCAATTGTCGTTAAATTAAATAGGTTAATCAGCTTCTTCTTGATGAGACTAGAGAAATGGGACATGTTTACTTGTTTAGGAGATCGTCAATTGTCGTCGAATATCTTTAGCGATCGTCAATGGTCGTTAAATAGCTTCAGCTTCTTTCTCAACGCCTCAGCTTCTTCTGTGGAGGCCCCTGGAGCTCTGCTGGCTCTCGAAGATTGATGAGGTCCTGGCCGAAGAGCTCCTGCGCAGAGGCATTACTCTTCTCAAGCCTGTTTTTCATCGCCTTTGAGACCTTAGCCTTGTTGACGGTGTTGATGCGGGCAGTTGAGAGCGAACCCATCATTCCAAGTCCGATTTCCTCACCAAACGAGTCCATCACAACGGCCTCTTGCTTGCCAAACTCGATTCTGTCCTGGGCTTTTCTCATCTCTGAAAGCTCGAACTTGGCCTTGATCTTGCGGTATCTGCGGCCTCCTCTCTTCTTGGCCTTCTTGTCCTCGGGAATAGGAAGGGCTTTTGTCGCCACGTTCTCTGGAGGCTCCTCAAGCTTCTCAATCTTGTCTGCGATCTCCTGACGCCATTTCTTCCCCAGAGCTCCATCTGGCGAGCTCCCTGAATGGTCAACTCTGGCAGCAAGAATGAGCTTCCCCGCAGCAATCCTCATCGCCTGTTTCTTCAACGAGTCAACAACGTCCTGAATCAGGTCACTGTAGAACAAAATGCCCTGCTGACGGATACCACTGTGACCTAGACCGAGTCCCACTGTCCTTCTGTTCCCCAATGCAGCAACATTACACGAAGGCGTAGCAACGAGCTCTGAGAGGCCACCGACAGAGCTTATCAGTTGTGCTGCAGTGTGTGGGCCAACAATGGCACTGAGATTTGGGGCAAAAACACCAAGTCTAGAAGCCATGTAGTGCTCAATCTTCTCCTTATCAGCCTGTAGCTGGAGCAGTAGTTCACAGGCAGCACACACATTCTCCAGCTCACCCGCAGACAGCGGACTGGTTTTGCTCTTGGAGTCCAGGGCATCCATAGCGATGACAAGTCGCTTTTCCTTGTTCAGAAAGCTGAGCTCTGGGTCCTTCTGGTCAATGTTGTTCTTCAGGACCAGAACAGCTTTGGCGTACTCGATCATATTGGGCAACAGCGACTCCAACGCCGGGAATCTCTTCCTGTAGTGGACTTTGATGAACTTGTGCACCAGTGTCTGCTCATTTGTGACCTCCAACGATAGATCCGTCGTTTTCATCAGAAAGTCGTACTCGTTCTTCTTGGAGATCATCTTGGACATGTAGTCGTCAATGGCGGCAAGAGCCGGCCGCAGCCTGTGGGAGAGCTTGGACAGCTTGGTGATATCAGCAACGGACTCTAGGTCAATTCGGCTCAGAAGCTCACCAGTTCCGACTTCCTTGCCGTGTTCTGCCATATTCTTCAGCTCCTCTTCAACCATGTTGACGTCCCCTTCTTCGTCGAGCTTGGTGGCTCCGTGTCCGGTTTTCTCTTCCACAACTTCTTCCTCCTCGCTCTCACTGTCCAGGTCGTTCAACAGGTCCTCATTTAGCGACATTTTGCTTGGTTTTGGCAGCTCAGTGCCATTTGAGCCCAACAAGAGAGATAATGAAAGTAGAGAATTTGGTGCCACTCATCGCGGTTCTGAGATTTACGCTGGCGCCGTGCCGGGATTTACCCGCGTCCCCGATCACCAGTTTTACATACAGGAGGTGAAAAAGTCTGAGTCCCACCACAAGCACCCGCCAAAACCTCCTCAAATCCGCACCAAACAACTACGTTTTTGGAGTGTATGCGCCTGTTCTCATATAGATCTGTATCTACTTTGAGACTGCTACCTTCGACTAGGCAATTTCGACTACCACAAAACCGTCTGTTGCACTGTACACGCTCCGCGATGAGTGACTCAAAGGACGTCCAAACTCCTCCAGCCGGCGCTCCAGCCACTGAGGGCCAGCCAAAGGTCAAGACCGAGAAGGAGCTAGAGAAAGAGAGAAAGAAAGCTGAGAAGCTCGCCAAATTCGAGGCTAAGAAGGCCAAGAAGGCGGAAGCCGACAAGAAGAAGACTGAGTCTGCTAAGCCAAAGAAGGAGAAGAAGGTGGCTGAGCCTATCCCACAGTTTGTTGACAAGACTCCTAAGGGCGAGAAGAAGCTTCTTGTCTCTCTGGAAGACCCATCGCTGAAGGCCTACGACCCTAAGAACGTCGAGTCTTCCTGGTACGAATGGTGGGTTAAGCAGGGCTTCTTTGAGCCAGAGTTTGCTGAGAATGGTGATGTTAAGCCAGAGGGCGCTTTCTGTATCCCAGCTCCTCCACCAAACGTCACTGGTGCTCTGCACATTGGTCACGCTCTGACCGTTTCCATCCAGGATGCTTTGATTAGATACAACAGAATGAAGGGCAAGACCGTTTTGTTCTTGCCAGGTTTCGACCACGCCGGTATCGCCACGCAGTCCGTTGTTGAGAAGCAGTTGGCTAAGACAGGTGTCTCCAGACACGACCTTGGTCGTGAGGAGTTCATCAAGAAGGTCTGGGAGTGGAAGGAGGTGTACCACGCCAAGATCAAGGCCCAATTCGAGAGTCTTGGTGCTTCGTACGACTGGAACTATGAGAAGTTCACCTTGGACGAAGACTTGTCCACTGCTGTCAACGAGGCCTTCGTCAGATTGCACCGTGAGGGCGTCATCTACAGAGCTTCCCGTCTGGTCAACTGGTCTGTCAAATTGAACACTGCCATCTCCAATTTGGAGGTTGACAACAAGGACATTAAAGGCAGAACTCTGCTCTCTGTTCCAGGCTACGATGAGAAGGTTGAGTTCGGTGTCTTGACGTCTTTCGCTTACCCAATCGAGAACTCTGACGAGAAGATCGTCGTTGCCACTACCCGTCCAGAGACTCTGTTCGGTGACACTGGTATCGCCGTTCACCCAGACGATCCAAGATACAAACACTTGCACGGTAAGTTTGCCCTGCACCCATTCCTTGACAGAAAGATCCCAATCATCACCGATGCTGAGGCTGTCGACATGGAGTTCGGTACTGGTGCTGTCAAGATCACTCCTGGCCACGATAACAACGATTACATGTGTGGTAAGCGTAACAACTTGGAGTTCATCAACATCTTGACTGATGACGGTTTGCTGAACGAGAACTGTGGTGAATGGGAGGGCATGAAGAGATTCGATGCCAGAAAGAAGGTCATTGAGGCTTTGAAAGAGAAGGGTCTCTTCATTGGTCAGCAAGACAACGAGATGACAATCCCAATCTGCTCCAGATCCGGTGATATCATCGAACCATACTTGAAGCCACAGTGGTGGGTTGCTCAGAAGGAGATGGCCAAGGAAGCCATTGCTGCTGTCCGTAACGGTGACATTACCATCACCCCAAAGTCTTCTGAGGCTGAGTACTTCCATTGGTTGGAAAACATTCAGGATTGGTGTATCTCCCGTCAGTTGTGGTGGGGCCACAGATGCCCTGTCTACTTCGTTGAGATTGAAGGTGAGGTGAATGACGAGAACGATGGCCAATACTGGGTTTCCGGTCGTACCCTTGCTGAGGCTGAGGAACAGGCCAAGGAGAAGTTCGCTGGTAAGAAGTACACTCTCCGTCAGGATGAGGATGTCTTGGATACTTGGTTCTCTTCTGGTTTGTGGCCAATCTCCACGTTGGGCTGGCCAAACAAGACTGCCGATCTGGAGAAGTTCCACCCATGGTCAATGTTGGAGACCGGTTGGGATATCTTGTTCTTCTGGGTCTCTAGAATGATCTTGATGGGCATCAAGATGACGGGTACCGTCCCATTCAAGGAGGTCTTCTGTCACTCTTTGGTCCGTGATGCTCAGGGTCGTAAGATGTCCAAGTCTCTTGGTAACGTTGTTGACCCAACAGATGTCATCAACGGTATTCCACTCCAAGCTTTGCACGACAAGTTGCTTGGTGGTAACTTAGCTGCTGCTGAGATCGAGAGGGCCAAGGCTGGCCAGAAGGAGTCATATCCAAACGGTATCCCACAGTGTGGTACTGATGCTTTGAGATTCGCTCTTTGTGCTTACACTACCGGTGGTCGTGACATCAACTTGGATATTCTCCGTGTTGAAGGCTACAGAAAGTTCTGTAACAAGATCTACCAGGCTACCAAGTTTGCCTTGATGCGTCTTGGCGATGACTACCAACCACCAGCCACCGAAGGTTTGACCGGTAATGAGAAGCTTGTGGAGAAGTGGATCTTGCACAGATACTCTGAGACTGCTAAGGTTGTCAACGAGGCCATCGAGAAGCGTGACTTCTTCACTTCTACTTCTGCCATCTACGAATACTGGTATGAGGTCTGTGACGTTTACATTGAGAACTCTAAGTCCTTGATCTTGGAAGGTACCCCAGAGGAGTGCAAGTCTGCTAGAGACACCTTGTACACTGCCATTGATGGTGCTTTGAGACTCATCCACCCATTCATGCCATTCATTTCTGAAGAGATGTGGCAACGTCTTCCACGTCGTGCCTCTGAGAAGTCCCCAACTATTGTCAAGGCTGTTTACCCACAGTTCAACAAGGAGTTCTCTAACGCTCAGGCCTCCGAGGACTACGAGACCATCTTGGCTATCACCAAGGAGGCCCGTTCCTTGTTGTCCCAGTACAACATCTTGAAGGAGGGTAAGGTCTATGTTGAAGTTCAAAACGAGAAACAGTTCTCTATGGTTGAGACCCAGAAGGACTCTATTGTCTCTTTGATCAAGGCCATCAACTCTGTTGAGGTTGTCAAGTCTGCTGCAGATGTTCCAACTGGTGTCATCTTGCAAGCTGTCAACACTGAGATCAATGTCCACGTCTTGGTCAAGGGACATGTTGATATCGATGCTGAGATTGCCAAGGCCCAGAAGAAGATTGAGAAGACCCAGAAGCAGAAGGAGAACATTGAGAAGGCCATGAACGCCAAGGGTTATGCCAAGGCTTCCAAGGAGACCCAGGAGCAGGACAAGGGTAGATTGGAGACTGCTATTGCTGAGATTGAAGGCTTCCAGGCTACTATTGAGAACTTGGAGCGTCTCAAAATCTGATTCTGGCGTTACGGGTGTAGTTTTCTTGTTAATAATTCGACATACAGTTGTTTAGAGATAGTTATCTGTATTTGTAGCGGACGGCATTTAGCTCATGTATTGTTTGGATGATACACCGATCTGCATTTAGCAGAAATAACAATTAAACGTCGGATTAGGGTCATCCAGTGCAAACATCATTACAACTGCCAGACAAAGTCCTTCTCCACTTTGGCCTGGACCGTTTTTCTGAAACTCTGGTGGATCTCAGTGGTTCGTTTCTCAGCATAACTCAACACCGTGAAGAGCTCTTTTTCCGAGAACGTGCCTATGCTATCGCTGAACAGCAAGTTTGACGCCTTTCCGTTCTTGATCTCGTACACCACGATGTGCGAGCTCTGTGACACTCTCAGTTGTTCCCTCGTTGGACTTGTGATCACTTCGCCTTCTGCGGAAACAGCAAACGACTCAGCTGCAAACGACGATTGTAAGGCAACGTTGGCATCTATAAGAGCGAGGTAAGCAGCGTTGACGATGGTGGCCATCTCTTTGCAAGTGTAAGCAGAGTCCTCGCCGGCCTGGAGGATCTGTGCGGTGATCTGGATGAGCTGTCTTGGGTAGATGAGCCCGATGATTGTCTGTGTGAGCACCGTTCTCAGCTTGTCTTCTAGAAGCTTCTCTCTGGTGTTGGAAATGCCGATATCGGCTCTCACGATGACCTCCAACGCAGACGTTGTTGGCAATTCCTGTCTGGCCTTTGGCTCGATTGGGCCCGAAACGGCCACGATGGCGCTCGTTTCGCCCGCTTTGAGCGATGCTGAACCGTCCACTCTGTTGAGGATGGTTGTTTCTGCGGTTAGGGTCATTTTCAGCACGGCGGTACGCTTCTGTGGCGATATATCGTGCTATTAAGCGATATACTGTGATGCTCTTACGCTGCATCACCAATTTTTTTCTGCCTAGCTGCGCGATAAAAGGCATCAACAAAGGCATCATCAAAGGTAATAGCAAAGTCCATTAGCAGAATCAGAGCCACCACGAGCCCAAAATAAACAGTAAATTATGGCTACGAGGACTGACCATCTGCGGCAGGGCTCTGAGGTCCCGGCGCCGATTTCGGCGCTTGCTGGCGCCGCCAGCGGGCTCGTTGCGAGGTGAGTTAGAAGATGAACTGGAGCAAGACCAGGTGATCAAGAGTGACTCGGCCTGGAAAAGAAGACCTGACCTGGGACTGGAACACCAACTGGATCTTCTTGCTCATGCCTCCCTCAATCACAGGAAACTAACCGCAACAGGATGGCAACGGCGCCGCTGGACGTGGTCAAAATCAGGCTCCAGCTTCAGACTGAAGGCCACAAGTACCGTGGAATCGTCCAGACGATGCGTGTGATTGTGAAGGAGGAGGGCCTTCTTGCCCTGTGGAAGGGAAACGTTCCCGCAGCGGCGATGTATGTTGTTTATGGCGGAGTTCAGTTCGCCACGTATTCCTCTTACAACACCTGGCTGAGCGCCCTGGAGAGAAAACACAGTGTTGAAGTTAGTGCTCCGCTTCATTCGCTCATTCTGGGGTCTCTTGCTGGAACAACAAGCACGCTTCTGTCGTATCCGTGTGATCTGCTACGAACCCGTTTCGCCAGCAGCAGATCATTCAGCAGGATTGTGCCCACAGTGCGTGATATTATGGCGAACGAGGGCCCCCTGGCAATATTTAAAGGTCTCAGCACTGCTGTTCTGAACGTTTCGCTCTATACAGGACTGTTGTTCTGGTGCTACGAGTCAGCTCGTTTGGCGTCCCACACCATTGGCGTGTTCCCCAGCGTGGTGGAGCCTTTGTGTGGGCTCCTCGCTGGAGCTTCTGCGAAAGCTGCAGTTTTCCCACTGGACTTGATAAGGAAGAGGCTGCAGGTGAACAGGGGCAAAAACAAGCTCTTCTTCCTGACGGGTGTTGATGTTGTGAGGAAAGAGGGTGTCCGCGGATTGTATAAGGGCTTTTTCGTCTCCCTATTGAAAAACGCTCCAACGTCAGCTCTGTCAATCTGGACCTACGAGTACGTTGTGAGAGCCTGTCTGCGGCTCAGGGAGGAGGAACACTGTGATTGATATTGGTGCTCCACGTTTCTGAGCTACATGGCTCCAAGCCACAAGACAATGAAAGCAACAGAGCCCCATGCGTATCTCGTATACTGAACGGTACTCAAAAGGATGTGGTCGAAAGTTAGGCCCATAACTTCACCACACGCCAGCAGAATGGTGTCCGACTCTGCTGAGAGTCCCCAATTTCATGAGGGCCATCTGCAAGTCGTCGAATCATAGTCAATATGTCCTCATAGGAAAGTTTACGAACTCCATATTCCGATGTCATTTATACCCCTTTCCGAACCGCCTACGCCTCCTTTTCATTGGTGATTCCATACGTAGTCTGTCATACTCTAAACATAAATATTGCAAAGAGAACCGCCAACCAACTACGGCCGTCTAAACCAATCTTCGTGCTAAGGCTATGGTTCACCATCTCGCTTATGCGGAGTAGTGCGCTTACAGATCGCGCGTTGAAGTTGGATCTGGAATGACAAAGGTTTACATTGATTTATTTAAAGCACTCTGAGCGGCTTTTGGGGTTATTTTAGAGAGTATTGTGTTAATTTGTGGATAATAGAGTGAAATAGGAATTCACAAGCTCTTTTGGTGATATTTCCTTTCTGCTCACAGTAACTCAACCTACTCCAGAAAAAACCAAACAAGGTACTCTCGGTGGCCAAGTTGGTTTAAGGCGCCAGACTGTAATGTTATCAAAGTCATCTGGATATCGGGCGTTCGAATCGCCCCCGAGAGATTTTTTTTTATTGTTCGCGGCAGCGGAAATTGCCATGGCTACGATCTGCAGGACAACAATGCCATTTTTTTCTCCCACGAGTGGTGCCACTTATTCTTTGCAATCACTTCGGAATGGTCTATTTTCTAGTGAAAGATAAGGCAATAGTATTGAGGGTCTAAACAGAATCTATATCAGTATTTGGCGTCGTAAAGGTCGTAAAAAGGAGCGGGGTGATGGCCGGTTCTAGACAACGGAACGGAGCCTCTTAAGTCATTATGCAGTAGGCAGCACTTCTGCTTCAAGGTCTTCAAACTCGAGTTTCTTGGCTCGAAGGATCGTATTTCCCTGGCGATTGGACTCACTGGAGTTCAGTCCTGTCGTGGACGGGAAGTCCGAAGTTGTAGAGGAGGAAGCCGTCATCGACACCGTGCGCCCAAAACTCAGCGAGTCAAACGACTGCGACTGTGTGTTGATGGTTTTGAGCGACATGTGGGCAAGCATCTTTCTCGTGAGCGCAGCATTGAGAGAAGACCCGCTAGAGGATTTGCGTGAAACCTGCTGCTTGATGCGCTGGAGCTCGGGGTGCCCTGGCTCCACTTCCTCCATCACCTCTAAGCGGGAAAGCTGGAGATGGCGGGCATAGAGTGTTTTGAAGCGCCATGTGACGCCTGTGTCGACTGAGGGCACGAAGGTGGCCATTTGTGGGGGAGACGAAAGTTACGGGTGTGCCGGAAGAAAGAGGAGAAATCGGGGCGGAGGCCATCCCTTTTATACACACGCCCAGGTCCCAAAAAACCAGCCAGAGAAACAGCCCAAGATGCCCCTCTCCACCCAGCAAGCTGCGCGTTAAATCGCGGTGCATTGTAAAGGCCTTACAGGCACCAATCGCCATACTAACACGCCAGGAATTACAGCACAGACGTACAGGCACAGCGGGGATCCTCTATCGCAGGAACCGATTGTCGTCTACACAGCGTGGAAATGTGCGCATTACATGAGATTCGTGGTATGTGCCTAATCGGGACGCGTGCTCGATCAACAGTCTTTACGCGCGTTCTCAAAGTGCTGCGTTTCGCTTAATCATCCAGCAGCTCAATCTTCAGCGGCATCTTCTCCCCGAGCCACAGGGCGTGGCTAGTGTGGTCGATTCTGTCGCCTTTGTCTGTGCGTGGATGAATCAGCACAGAGAGTTCGCCGTGGTGAGTTTGATAGAAGTTGAGAAGCTTCAGGAACACCGCTGGCGAGCGGGTATCTGATTCGAACATTCCGAAGCCATCAGCGTGGGGCCCTATGCTCTGCATGTGTGTCTTGAAAAGCCTGCAGCGGCCATCAGCCAGCTCGTCCTTGAACTCTGATGTCAGTGAGTCTCTCAACGATTGGGCAAACTCCACCTGTGCGGGATCATCGAGCTTGAAGTAGGTGTGGAAGTCATAGCTCTGTACGCTGTAGTAGAAGGCTGCGTCTGAATGTGTCATTTTGTTTATGGGGGTGGTAATATGGAGATAGGTGGCAGTTGGTGATAGCCGGAAAATGTGGATACTGCCTTGGTATTTATACTATACAAGTGCCTACCGGAGTAACTTGCTAAGCATTTGCTAAGTTTACCCATTATGGTGCTGGTTGACTAAGCTGACAAAAAGAAGGTGCTATGACTGGCATGCTGCGAAATACGCGCAGAGCGCGTAACACTCAGCACGTGGCCTTATCACGCGGTGTGCTGGAAACAGAAAGCTTCCGCATTGGGAAGTTTCGCGCTTTTTTTCGATAAGAATTTTTTTCTCTTCTTTCACCAGATTTTTTTTTCGCCCGCTCCTTTGGCCCCAGCAGGCAGCGTCGAACCTTTTTCTGGAAACTTATACAAAACACCACGTCAAGCCTCAAAAAAAATAAAAAAAAATCCCTCCTTCCTCCAACTGATAAGGAGCCACACAAAATCCACTCACCGATCTAGTCCCATAATCCGTGTCTCCTGTGTGAATCCCCGGCCTTTGGAAAGAACCCGACACCTCCAATCCCTATCCAACCGACACTTTGTTCTTTGTTTTTGGACGTTTCACCATCTCCCGGAAGTTATATGACAAGGAGCCTCTGAGCAAGCACACAAGAGCCCAGCAGTACCCATAGAAACACTGTTAGACCATTTCAGCCTGTTTTTGGTTTTTTCGTTGGATCCCGGTGCGCACATACACTGTTGACGCTAATCTATCCAGATGTCCCAAGTCCAGCACCAGATGAATTCCACACAGACGGCCATCACCTCCACGGCTGCTGCGATGGAGGGCACCGTCCCGTCTTCTTTTGCCACAGAAAAGGCCTCTATCGCAGAGGCGTCCACTGCCCCGCCAACATCGGCTCCATCACCGAAAGATAAGAGACAGAGCTCCAACCCTCACCACCCAAACGTCAAGACAACCACCTACATCACCTCAGAAGGTGCAACCACGACGAAAACCAACATCTCTGCACCAATATGTAAGAACTGCAAAACGTCCACAACGCCGCTGTGGAGACGAGACGAGACAGGCCAGGTGCTGTGTAACGCCTGTGGACTCTTCCTGAAGCTCCACGGGCGGCCAAGACCGATATCGCTGAAGACAGACGTAATCAAGTCCAGAAACAGAGTGAAGCATCCTCCAAACGGCGGCTCCATGAACCACTCAGCGGTGTCCAAGTCGAGCCCAAACACCCCGGAGCTCAAGGCCAAAGACAGCCAGAAGAAGCGTCCTCCAGGCAACTCGTCAAAAGACACCACCAAGAAGGAGAAGAGGCCGTCGCCGGCTCCATCACAGGGATCTCCTCCGCTGGTGCCACTTCTGCCTAACGGCGATTCCCAGTCCATGAAGCCGACGCCAAAGTCTCCCTTCATGTTCAACCATCTCCACCATCTTCCACCTCACTTGCAACAACAGGTTCCGTTACACCATCCGTCCTCCGTGCCAACGCAGTTTGCCTCCAATCTCCAAACCATCACATCTCCACTGCTGCTAAGTACGACGCCAAAGACACAGGTTGCACATCACCAGCTGGCACAGACCCAGGCTGCTGCTGGGGTCCTGGAGAACCTTTCACACGATAAGCGTGAGTCCGAGGTTGTTCTGCCTAGACCGAAGATTCCAGCTTCCTCGTCGTCGTCGGAGGAGAAGATCCCACCGTTCTCACCAGCTTCGGCTCTGACATCCTCAAACAAGCTGCCATCGTTGCTGAACCCGATCTCCTCCTTCTCCTACTCCTCGCCATCCTTTGGGCCACAGCACTCGCTGACAAACCCTTCAGCCTTCAGTCTAGCCAATAACTCGTCGCAGCAGCCGGCTCCATCATCAACAGCCCCAGCCTCTTCACAGGCGCTACCGTCGTCTGAACAACCAAAACAGGAAGACGGCGAGGATACAGTCGTTTCGCTCAAGACGAGGATCTCTGAGCTCGAGCTGGTGAACGACCTGTACAAGTCCAGGATCTCTGAACTGGAGGCTGCGGAACAACAGGCCAGAAACCGTGAAGCTGAGCTGAAGAAACGCATCGAGGAGCTGGAGTCGGAGCAGTCAAGGAAGAAGCTGAAGCTGGAGGACGGCGTTGCCGTTGCCAAGTGAGTATGGTACTTCTCCATCTTGAGGATATGACCAGATCTGCTTCCAACTCAAGGACGCTTCCGATCACAGTTCGAAGGCTAAGACCTTTCACACCGTTACCTAGAGCTTCTTCTGTTTGTTTTGTTGTTATTTCTATGAAGCCGAACAAGCAGAAAATGTTTTTGTTATGTCTAGAACACTGAGCAACCAGAAAATGTTTTTTGCTGCGTTCCTCTCTGGTGAACGCTGAACACTCCCCTTCCACCTTTTTATTGTCCTTGTACTATATAATTAAACGACTGTATGATAATCTGGCTTCTCCGTGTACGGGTAGCGTCTTTATCGTAGCCCATCGCGAAGGCTCTCCTCCTGGGTTCTTGAGAAAAAAAAATGTTGATGGAAGCCCCAGCGGCTAATTCCTACCAGTGGCCTATTTCTCACCGCAAAAGATGCCACGTGATCCCCTCATTGGTATCGTGGGGAAGCCCTCCTCAGGAAAGTCCACCACCCTGAACAGTTTGACAGACGCAGCAGCCAAAACCGGCTCTTTTCCCTTCACTACGATCGACCCGAACAAAGCCACGGGCTACCTCCAGATCGACTGTGCGTGTTCCCGTTTCAGCAAGGAATCTCTGTGTAAGCCGAACTACGGATGGTGCTCAAACGGTAAACGTCACGTTCCGATCCTGCTATTGGACGTTGCCGGTCTGGTTCCGGGCGCTCATCAAGGTAAAGGCCTTGGAAACAAGTTCCTGGACGATTTGCGTCACGCCGATGCCTTGATCCATGTTGTCGATGTTAGTGGAACCACTGACGCTGAAGGTAAAAACACAAGAGGATACGACCCTCTGCAAGATGTTGAGTGGTTACAAGACGAGATCAGATTGTGGATCGAGGGTAATTTGCAGAAAAGATGGGGAAGCATCGTGAGAAGACACACAGCTACAAAATCAAGTGCAGTGGATACATTGCTGAACCAATTTGCTGGTTACTCTTCGAACAGAGAGATGATTGCACGTGCTCTGGACAGAGTGCCGAACCTGGGGAAACTGGAAGACTGGGACTCTGAAAAGATCACTGAGGTTGTCAAGGCCTTCATGGCTGAGAAGTTCCCGACGGTGCTGGCGTTGAACAAGATTGACCACCCAGATAGCGATAAGAACGTTTCCAAGATCATCCTCAAGTATCCTGACACCAAGGCTGTCCTCACAAGTGCAATCACGGAAGTTTTCCTGCGTAAACTAGCTAAGCAGGGCTTTATCAAGTATGAAGAAGGTACAGAGTTCATAGATACTAAGGAGGACCTTCCAGACGACCCAGATCTCAAAGAGCTCGATGAGAAACTGATGAACCGTATTGAGAACATCAGAGATCTGGTTCTATACAGATTTGGCTCCACTGGAGTTGTTCAGGTGCTTCAAGCTGCTGCTGGCGTACTTCAGTTAGTACCAGTATACACCGTTAGGAACATCCACACATTCACATCTGGAAACGGCACAAATGTGTTTAGAGACTGTATGTTGATCAGAAAAGGAACGCCCGTGGGAAAAGTTGCAAGATATATCATGGGTGATGTGACCATTGCTGCTATTGAAGGTGTTGGTGGTCAAAGGGTGAGTGAGGATGATTTCGTTGATGTTGGCAAGAATGATATCCTCTCTTTCAAGGTTGTTCCTGGTGGAGGAAAGGATTAATGTTGATGAATATAGAATGTACTACAAGTTTAATCGGAGAATATTTATTGTAGGTCAAGAAAACTCATACTCATCACTGATTCTCATCATGACTCTCCATATCCTCTTTACCAGAGGCATCTTCAGAAGACAGGAATCCCTGTTCAGTATCTCTTTCACTCTCTATGACTCTTTCTATGTACTTCTTCATAGTGGGTGAAGACAAGTCTCTGTGGAATTTCTCTGGGCCGATAAAAGACATAACCAGAGTGTAGACAAAGACGGCACCAGTGAAACAAGCCATAGTCTTTGCGTAATCCAATTTGGTAGCAACGCCTTTATCATCAAATTCCAAAGGCCAATTTGAAGCTAAACGTGTCTCAATTGTAGAAGAAGCAGATGAGGCCAGATTACCCAATTGATAAGCAAGACCTGATATCAAAGCTCTAGCAGCCGGGGGAGACAGCTCTGAAAGATGTGCTGGTATGACACCCCAAACACCAATCACATTGAAGAACAGCATGAAACCTGCACCAAGAACAGCAGAGTCTGTTTTGAGCATGAATGCTGGATATATAAAGCAACCACCTGCTATACAACACAGGATTAAAGAGAGACGGCGACCTAAAACCTCCATTGCTGAACCGACAATGATGGAGCCGATCACACCACCCAAATTAGATATGACAAGAGCAACGGTGATAGCCTCTTCAGAGAACCTCAGCTGCTTACGAAGCATCGTAGGGAACATATCCTGGGAGGCATGTGTTAGAAAGTTGGATCCGGCAAGTAGTAGGATTAAGTAGATGAACAAAAGCCAATATTTCTTAGTCAGTGACCAGACATCGGAGAGTCTTGTTCTCATTGTTGGTTTGATGTAAGTACCCTCTTTGATCTTATCTTGCTTGATCAAGGCTTTAGCCTTCAGAGTTCTTTGGAAGTATGTAGTCTCTGGAAGCATCAATCTGAAAACAATCAGCATGAATGGAATACCAGAAGAGAACCAGAACAGAGCCTTCCAAGTCTTTTTTGTACCACGGAATGCCTCCCAGAATATAGCTGCAAATACTAAGCCAAATGGATAAGCAGTGAAGAACAGACCAGATAGGAAAGATCTTGCCCTCACGGGGGAATCGTCCAGCGATGTGGCAGCAGCAGTTGCGTAAGTACCACCCATTGCGATACCACTCAAGGCTCTGACTGCTAAGAACTGCTGGTACGTTTGGCAAAAACCAGTGCCTATTTGCAATATCATGAACATGAAAGCAGTGGTGATATAAGGCCATTTTCTCGAGTAGTTATCTGTCCATAGCCCAAAGATGACGGCACCAGCAGATCTGACCATCAACACTGCGGAAAGACCCCAGGTGATATCAGCAGTGGAAACATCCAGAGACTCAGCGATATAGGTTCCACTAACTGCAGTCAGGAAGAAATCAAAAGAAGCAGAAGTCCAAGCTAAAGTACCAAGTATGAACATTGCCCAATTGTACCATGTCATCTCATGAAGTGCTGGTATAGGGTTCAGGTCCTTGTATGAATCGAGGTGAAGATCTCCAAGGGATGTGAATCTAGTTATAGTGTAACGCTTGATGGAAGGCCATGAAAGGTCTGGGGCATCGTCATCTTCGACGATTCCATCCGTGGAGTGGATATTGGATTTTTGGGTATCAATCATGATTGTTTGTATGTTTAATGTTCAAATGACTACAGATAACCTTCGGAGCGGAGACCAGGGTACGACTTATTTATATTCATTCGTCTTCTGGGTCATTTGTAATAAAGTCTACAGCTTCAGATTTGTGGTGTGCTTCAGCCTCTTGATGCTGGGCTCGAGCTCAATGTTGCATATCAAAAATCGCTCACAACCGGAAAGTGCCACAGAATACCCTTCAGAGAGCTCTCAAAGGCTAAGAGAAGGGCTCTGCAGCAGTTTCTTTGAGAAGGGGATTGGGTCTCAGAGTTATTCCGGTCAATATCAAAAATTGAAGAGCAAAAGAGATCTTCTGTCTTTTCCACGATATATCATCGAATAAAGTCGCTTCGGATCTGGAATGCCGGGCTCGAAGACATTACAATAATCTGCTATTTACTCCTAGCCTTACACCCACGAGGAATACGGCTAGAAAAGTGTGGGGCTCGTTCGGAGCACACAGCAGCTTATCCTGTATTTTCCCTTAGTGGAGTAGTTGTACTGATCTTTGTTGGAGCTAATGTCATCTTTATGCCTAAGCTGAGGTCTTAATTTGCGGACTGAATATAAGCTCAAGTAAAAATTCGCTCATATGGCGCTGTATCCCCTAGCTCCTAGTAATATTCAACATTAATTACCAGTTACAGCTCAACTCTTCGCCACATTAATAAGAGTTTCAATTACAATGTCGCATAATAAAGATATTAATACATCAACATTGGGCGCAATCAGCAGGAAATCGAATATTTCTAAATATCTAGTTCTTGTCTAAGAAATATGAAGTAGGATCCTCAGAGACATATACTTTCCCCTTCATAGTTGAGTGGTTTTAAGTGGTCGTTATGTTGGCTCAACGCCTCAAAGAATGGAAGAGGAAGTTATGGGGAGATCAGGCGGTGATTCTACAGCTTAAAGTTCTAATATTGCGCCATTTTTCCGCACAGAACACCAGGATAATAATCTCTGTGCGGCGATATAGCCCTTTTTGGCCTGTACACCGAGTGAGAGTGCCCCCACGCCCTCACTCGTAGTTGATGGCTTTAATGTGCCGAAGTCTTCTCTTTTTGGTGGATTTATTGTAAACAAGAGACGTATATGCCACTGTTTTTGATGGCTTTAATGTGCCAAAAGAGACCACTCTTTTTGTACTGAAGATCACTGTCTGGGGTCGATGACTCCATTGGATAAAGCGTGGGGTACATATAGCCGGGGAGTCATCGACAAAGCCATATGGAGAACATCATGAGCTCAGATCTAATCTCTACAATTATGACTCTACAATTATAGGACATTAGTATAGAAGATCTCATACAATAGCGAAGGTTGATGAATGTTGAGCAGTTACTTCGTCTCCTGGGAACTAATACTCTGCTCATTAAACCCAATACCCGACCCTTCCTGATCAATAACCTCTGATATATACTTCTGCATCATAGGGGAAGAAAGATCCCTGTGGAACTTCTCTGGGCCGAGTAACGTGATAACCAAAGTATATATGAACACCGAGCCTGTGAAGCAGGCAATGGTCTTTGCGTAATCAAGTTTGATAGCAACACCTTTATCATCAAATTCCAAGGGCCAATTCGAAGCTAAACGTGTCTCAATTGTAGAGGAAGCTGAAGAGGCCAGATTTCCCAATTGATACGCTAATCCTGAAACCAATACCCTTGCGTCCGGTGGTGATAGCTCTGAAAGATGAGCTGGGACAACTCCCCATACACCCAATACTGAAAAGAAGAAGAAGAACCCAGCGCCGAGTACAGAAGAGTTGGTATGAAGCATCAAAGCAGGATAAACCATACAGCCACCGAAAATACAGCATAGTATAATCGATAAGCGACGACCCAGAACTTCCATAACGACGCCAATGACTATAGAACCAACAACACCACCCAGATTGGATATGACTATGGCTACTGTAATGGCGTCTTCAGAGAATCTCAGCTGTTTACGGAGCATAGTGGGAAACATATCCTGGGAAGAGTGTGCAAGGAAATTGGAGCCAGCAAGGAGCAAAACCAAGTAGATGAATAGGATCCAGTATTTCTTGACGGTCTCTTGTAGTTCCACTAGATTCTCTCTGAATGTCAGCTTGTGATACGTACCGGACCTGACCTCATCCTCGTGGATCAGAATCCTAGCTTTTAGTACCCTCTGGAAATACTGAGTCTCTGGTGTTAGCAATCTCCAAATTATCAGCAGAAAAGGGATACCGGAGGAGAACCAGAACAGAGCTTTCCAGCTCTTTGCTGTGCCCTGGAAAGCTTTCCAGAAAATAGCTGCAAATACCATCCCCCAAGCATAAGAACTGAAAAACAGCCCAGATAAGAAAGATCTTGCCCTCACAGGGGAATCGTCCAGCGACGTGGCAGCAGCTGTTGCGTAAGTACCACCCATTGCGATACCACTCAGGGCTCTGACTGCTAAGAACTGCTGGTACGTTTGGCAAAAACCGGTGCCTATTTGTAGTATCATGAACATGAGTGCAGCAGTTATATATGGCCATTTTCTTGAATATTTATCGGTCCATAGTCCAAAGATAACGGCACCAACAGATCTCACCATCAGTACAGAGGATAACCCCCACGTTATATCTGCAGTGGAAACACCCAACGACTCTGCAATGCTCGTACCACTCACAGAAGTCAAAAAGAAGTCAAATGATGCAGAGAACCAGGCTAGCATTCCCATGAAGAAAAAATTCCAGTTGTATAGCGTCATCTGGCGCAGAGCTGGCAGAGGGTTCAGGTCTGAAATGTGTTGAAGATGTATATCTCCCAAAGATGATAAGCGGGTTGCAAAATAGTGACGGATAGAAGCTTTTGACAGGTCTAGAGAGTCATCTGTCACATCATTGGACTGCTGTGCTAGAGATTTCTCTCCGTCCGCAAAAGAATGATGGTGATGGTGTGATATAACTAGAGGATCAATGGGCATTATGTGTGTCTATGAGCTGCTGCTGTGTGAGTGGAGAGATGAGGAAAAAGAGGGGTTTTCTCTCTGTATTTAAAGAAAACAGATAAAACAAATAGGCAGCTGCAGGCACACGCAGGAAATGGGCAGTTCTGTACTGTAACGGTTTAGGCTGTTGATCTCGGTTTGAGACGTATCGCCTACTTTGTCATGCTATCATAGCCCCTTGATGGCCATTTTCCAGGGCCATGTACCCAATGTTCAATATTCAATCTTAAATATACAATACTCATTATACAATATACAATATACAATATACAATATACAATATACTAACACCATAAGAGAATAGCAAAGCCCAAAGAATACCTTCAGAGATGTGGCACCAACCGTCATACTGTATAATATTGAGGCAACCATCAGGTGTGGCCATATGATAAGACTTTCATCACTGATTTAGCCACACTGCTTATTGTTTCTGTCTTTGTATATGTGTATGTGTGTATGGAACAATTGGATGACTCAAAGACTCAACCTTTTGAGGACCCTTTCATGACTTCCCCCTTATAAATCTGCGATATCATCGCTTATCGGCCTGCACAAGTGCATGAGAATCACGTCATAAGCGAACAACGGGGAAAACAATGGAAATTTGAGAGTTATCTCACTTTCTTTATCTCCACATCCTTACTTGTCTCTTGTAGAGATCCACTAAAGGGAAAATACCGTTAAAACAAGAGATAACTGCCCAAAGAGGATATAGCCCTAAAGGGCGCACCGCGAATTTCCGCGAACTCGTTCGATGCGCGCCCACCACAAACAAACCACAAAGCCAACATATATGAAAATTTTCTCTTCACCAGCCAAACCACCAACCAGATCAACGGGATCAACGGGATCATAAAGGTCATGAAGATCGTGATTGGATCGTAAGTACACTCCGTCTTCCAAATCAGCAACCATCTTTTCCTATATGATGAGAACACGTCCTTAGCGACAACTATATAAACCCAGCTCTTCGACTTAATGTTTGTGAGAAGAAAAATTGCCAAACGCTCTGATTTTCAATGGTTCTTGTTTGATTTGGTCTATGTTGTCAGATCTTTACTAACAAGCTATCAGCACTATATTATAGTGAATTCTATGTACATCTTCTCCAATTGTGTCTTGTCGAGTAGTTAGCGTGTCTTTGCACCAACGGCGTTGATCAGGATGATATCTCCATCCTCAATCTCATAGTTCTTGCCGTGCTTCTCAAATTTGATACTCTTATCAACAACACCGTTGGTGACATTTTCTTTGTTTGCGAGGATTTGATCGTACTTCCAGACGTTGCAATTCAAGAACCCTTTTTGTAAGTCCGTGTGGATCATACCAGCGCCTTCTGGAGCTGTTGAGCCTAGCTTGACATTCCATTCCCTGGCTTCAATGGGGCCACACGTATAGAACGAGATCAGATTCAACAGAGTCTTCATCTCTTTGACCATCTGATCAATGGTGTCAGATCTCTGTGTGGACTCAACAAACTCGTGTTCGTGATCTGCACTGAACATCATGATTTTCTCATTTGGACAGTGCTCTTTGAGCCATTGTTTAGCGTCATCAAAGTACTTGTTTGAGCCTTCCAGGAAATCCTCTTTGGACACGTTCAAGAGGTACAAGGTCGGTTTAGCAGTTAGGAACTTGTGCTGGTTGACGACCTGGACCTCATCCTGTGTCCAGTTTGTGTGGTTCAACAACCTTCCCTTCTCCATCATGATGTTGCTCAATTTCACCAGGATTTCGTTCTCCTTCTCGATGTCCCTCCGGTCATTGGCTTTCAAGCTCTTCATACTCTTGTTGTTCCTATCGATAGCCTTCTCAACGGTATCGAGATCCTTCAACAGCAACTCATCGTTCACAATCTCCATGTCTCTAATAGGATCAACACTCAGCTCAATGTGTGTTATGTCATCGTCGTCGAACCCGCGCACAACGTGGAAGATACCGTCGACGTTCTTGATGTCGTTCAGGAACTGATTTCCCAGGCCTTCACCTTTGGAAGCATTTCGAACCAAACCTGCAATGTCAACGATCTTGAGGTATGAAGGGAAAATTTTCTCAGACCCATATATCTGGGACAGCGCCGAGAGCTTCTCAGAGGGCACTTTGTACAAGGATTCCTCAGGCTCCACAGTGGCGAACGGGTAGTTGTTTGGGTTTCCCAGCGTTGTTTTTGTGATTGATTGGAAGAAAGTCGACTTTCCAACGTTTGCAAGTCCTACAATACCAACACTCAGCTTTGATGATGAGCGTCCCAGCAAAGCGTTTGGCTGGGTCTGGGCCTTTGTCTGGGCCTTTGACTTGGGCTTTTTCGCATAGTTTGCTATGGATGTGTGGAGGTATCGGATCCTTGGTCGTAGGAACATCTCTGGGTCTTTTCTGTGGGTTTTTGATGTGTAATGATGTATGTGTATGTGGTGTAGTTGGGAGAAGGAGAAGATGGAGTTTCGCGAAGAGCTACGCGTAAAGATCAACAAACAACAAACAACAAACAACAAACAACAACAACAAATAACAAATCACAACAGATAAATAACGAATAACGGATAACGGATAACAACTGATAAATAACGGATAACGGATAACCTATAATCAACAAATACCAACGAGCAACAGCAACAAAATCAGAAACACAGGATGTCACTACAACAGCGAATCAGCGACAAGAGAAGGGAGCTCGAGCAGCTGACACAGGTGAAAGAGCTGGCGGATGCGCTCTGTTCCCAGCTAGAACAACTAGAAACAAAGCTTGACACACTGGCTAACGGCACAGAAGGTGAGTCCCATACTATCATCAATACCGATCTCGTTATACTAACACGTCGTAAGCAACCGCATTGGTTATGTCAAACTGGAATCACATCATCAAATCGGTCTCATTAGCGTCGAGTAAGTATCCAAGTCTTTCCATCCGTCAAGCACATCTTTACTAATATAGCTTCTATAAGTGAGTCTAGCGTCATACACGGAAACAGATTATGAGAATAGAGAGGACCCACCGCTACCCGAGACTCTCGTTAGACTAAGGGTTCGTGACGAGTAATGTATAGATATATGCACACATTTATTAGTTTTCAATGGTCATTTGGCTATAGTTAATGACTCTCTCGGCTCCACTCTTTGTGTTTGCCGTTCCAACAAGCCCCTTGATCCAGCCTTCAAGATGATAGTCAATGACTAATGCTTTGATCTGATCAATCTCATTCTGGATCTCCTGTTTCAACAATGGTAAATCACGATGGCCGATAAACTTATATCTGGCCAGCAAAGCGTCATCTTCATCAATCTCAGTGAGTGTCTGGATATCTGGGAGTGATAACTGGTAATCGTTGTTTCTGACAAACAGCTCATCTTTGAAATAGTTCAGCAAGGTCTCAAACAGAACGGATTGTTCAGCTTGTTCTCTAACATACTCATCACTCTTGTTCTTCGATAGGATCGAGACCCAATCATCGCTCAAGATTGCACGTCTCCATGTGAGTTTCTCATTTATCACCTTTACACGTTCCGGTTGATTGGACAGATGGAGTATCTTCAAAGAACAATAGCAGTTCAGCTTAGAATTGCTCAGATGTGAGTCCAAGAGCGTGTATGTATCAACAAGCTCATTGACCGAGAGTGATTTGTTGGACAAAAGCCTTGACATAGCCCTTTGGAAAGCTTGTTTGTGGATAGTCTTATACCTTGGGATCAGCAAATCTGAAGTCAGAGCATCAACTTGTGCAGCTGGATCACTATCGGATCTAATGAACTCCGAAATTTGTGAAAGAATACCTTCTTGAGCTTCAACGAAGTCTAGCTCTTCCTGGATGTCTTGTAATAGTTCCTCGTCACCGTCAGCGCACAAAGCTGAGAGTTTGGCAATACTTAGATGCAAATGTCTATGGGATTGTTGCTCATCATTCTTCTTGGTGATGGAGAACAAGACATTGGAAGCCTTTTGATAGTCACCATCCAACATATCTTTGACCCACGAGATCTTACCATGATCATTCTCTGTGAAGAACCTCTCCAAGTATTCACTGTACTGTGGGAAATTGAACAGCAAAACTTGATATTTCCCTGTTTGGATATAATAGTTGTATAAAGTCTCGGCAAACTCATAACCAAACTTATTGAACAGATAATCAAATCTCATATGGACCCCATCTAAATCCTGAGCATTCTCACGATCATTTTCGGTAATTTCAACTAATGATTTCAAATCTTTATAAGTCTCTGCAATTGCAAGTGCTTCACCTTTGGCACCAAAGAGCACTAAGCTTTTGGTCCAACCATCAGATCTGGCATGTAGGAAACTTTCAGCTTTCTCCAAATTCTCTTGATCAAATCTGGTCTTTGTAGGTTTATTCTTTAGCCATTCAATCTTTTGTTGTAAATCGTAAAACAAGATTTGTGCAAATGCAACAGCGATCTGTGAAGTCTCTTGGTCAGGAACAGGACTCTTCAATTCAACAAACTTGATGAACAAATCGTTCAAGACAAGATATATCTCATTAGTAACAAACCAAGGTTCAAAACGTCCAGTTTGGGAGCCATCCAATCTAAAAAGATCATAGCGATATGTCTTCTCAGCATCAATAACTGATGAATAAACAGTCGTTGCAATTTCGGCCGCAAAATACTCCAAATGTCTAGAGTCACTGAGCCTTTTGAAGAAAATGTATAGGAAATCGTTCAAACCGTGCAACCCATCAAGGAAAAGATCAACGGGAGTAGCCTGTTTAGATTTATACTCCTCGACGCATTTATCAAACTCAGAAATGAGGACAGTTTCATTGGCAAACTTGGATAATGATCTTTGTAAGGTCAATCCCGCAGTGATCTTCTCACAGGTAGAAACAAGAGCAATCTTGGTATCATCATCGAGCTTATCTGCGAAATTCGAAGCGGTATAATGGAGCAACCTTTCAGCTTTCGTTTGACGAAGTTTCAAATGTTGCTCCAAAGACGATAATCTTGGTGGGATATATGCAGAAGTCGAGGATAATATCTCATCTGCAACTGACAAGAGATCAGTTTTCAATTCATGATCCTCAATTTCAACATCTTGAGGAATATCAAACTCCAAGGGACCAGAACCAGATTCACCATAGAAAACTGCTTGTTCTATGTGAGTCTTCAGCATTGGTGTAGAAGAAGGTTCATACATCTCAGAATCTGAAACTCTCAATCTCTCAATCCTCAAAACACCAACTTGTGGGATCATAACATGAACAGAAGGGTATTGTAGAACTTCACCATCCACGGTTTTCAAATCTTCAGAACCGCATCCAATGATATTGACATCAGATCTAAAAGTGATAATGTCTTCCCATTTCTTCAGTCTATTATTCATATCATGGTTGAGAACGGTTGGTAACTGTGCTAGTACAACAGCATTCTCAAACACAATGAATGAGGTGGACCCTGGTGCTGGTACATAAAGCTGTGGCTTCTTCTCATAGGCTTTGGTGTATGTACGGATTCTGTAAGCTGAAAACAAGAGGAACTGTGATTCTTCCCTTCTAATGACAAATTGGAAGTAAAAAGTTTGTGATGGAGAAACTTCAAGGGCAGCAAGAAGTAAGAAAACATCCTGATCGAAATGTGGTAATAATGCCATGTCAAGGATCTCGAACTTCTTGAACAGGTCAATGCCCTGGTACCTTGAGTCCTGCTGGATATGTTCAATCATGATCTCGGACAGTTCCTGCTCGAAACCGACTTTCGATTGACCATCTCTCGAACAAGATCTCACTTGGAAGTAACCACCCCTCGTAATAGTAGCAGCCACACGCTCGCCTTGTCCAATAATGGAGCCGGACTTGATGGAGACAAGTTGTCTGTGTGGTGCAACAGCACTGCTGAAGAAGGATGCTTGTCTGCCAACGATCTCAGACGTTGTGATGAAGGCTTTACCAGCAGAGTTTCTCAGTGACAAGAGTATGACACGGCCCGTTGTCGTGGAGAGAAGGACACCAGCAGGCTCAATGGATTCTGCAATGGTGAAGTACTCTCTGTCAGCAAGCTTGACACGGAACTCAAGACCTTCTCGTTGGTGGAGAAGACCAATGGCAGAAGCACTCTCGATGTTCTCGTAGTACCTGATGTGTCCTGTGTGGGAGTTGATGACAACCACGCCTGGCTCGTTACTACCCGCAGACGGCGACACCAAAAGGGCCAATGGGGGGAATCCGTTGTTGGAAGGACTCACTGGAAGTTCAGTCGTTGTCGGAAACGCATCGTTCGAGTTGTATTTCCAGACAAAGACGGACTGGTCAGAGATGAGAAGGGCGTGGGATGTGCTCTCGTTGACCACGCCGGTGAATGCGGAGGCAGCAGACGATTGAAGAGCGTTTGGGGTGGCCACAAGCTTCGTTACGGAGTAGTTGCTGTTTGCTGTCAGCTCAGCAGAAGTGTTGGAGAACTGGTGTGATCTCTTGGGGAACTCTGTTGATGTTGTTGTCCTCCTGGTGCTTGAGTCGCCCTTGGCGACGAAACCTCGCGGAGCAAACGACGGAGTCGCCTTGCGGAGCTCAAAGTCAACCATCGTTCTGTGTGGGTAATTGAGAGGCCTCTTGGGTGCAGAATCGGCTCAAAAGAGGAGTCTATACGTGTGGATCTGCGTTCTTTTGTAGTTTGTTTACGTATTAGAAGAGACAGCCGCCCAAATTTTTGTACTTTCGCGAAGTGCCCTCGGAAGTCGGCCTTCGCGCGACCGGAAGTCGTGCCCCTACACAAGAAAAATTTATGCCGCTAGCGATGGCCTTCTATCAGTGGAGCAGTCTTTTCTGACCTCGCTGTTCTCGCTGAATTTAGTTGATAGCAATGATCAGAACTGTGAAACCGAAGAACGCCCGTGCCAAGAGAGCACTCAAGAACAAGGAGCCGAAGCTCATCGAAAACGTCAAGACTGCGCTTTTCGTGCCGGGCTCTACGTCTAACAAGGTTCTCCACGATGTGATGGTTGATTTGGGCGCTTTGAAGAAACCGGATATCAAGAGATTCTCCAAGAAGAACGATGTGAAGCCTTTCGAGGACCCGGCCAAGCTCGAGTTCTTTGCTGAGAAAAATGACACATCACTCATCGTCTTTTCAACCTCTTCCAAGAAGAGAAAGAACAACCTCACCTTCGTGAGAACCTTTGGCTACAAGATCTACGACATGATCGAGCTCATGGTGATGGACAACTTCAAGCTCCTTCAAGATTTCCGCTCTAAGACCTTTGCGGTTGGCCTCAAACCAATGTTCACATTCAACGGTGGTGTCTTTGAGAGCCACCCGGTCTACATGCACATCAAGTCTCTCTTCCTGGACTTCTTCAGAGGCGAGACCACAGACCTTCAAGACGTGGCGGGTCTTCAGTACATTATCTCCATCACCGCCGGTGACCACCAGGAGGGTCTTCCTTTGCCTCATGTTCATTTCAGAGTGTACACTCTGAAGACTACCAAGAGCAATCAGAAGGTTCCAAGAGTGGAGCTGAACGAGATCGGACCACGTCTGGACTTTGCAATCGGCAGACGTGAGGCGCCATCGCCAGAGATGGAGAAGGAGGCCATGAAGAAGCCTAAGCAGCTTGAGGCCAAGAGCGTCAAGAACGTGGAGATGGATATCATGGGTGACAAGATTGGTAGAGTGCACGTTGGTAAGCAGGACTTGATGAAGCTGCAGACCAGAAAGATGAAGGGTCTGAAGAAGAGATTCGACCAGGTTGGCGAGGACTTTGACGACCAGGAATACGAATACAACGGTGACGAGTCTGAAGAGCCTGCTGCTAAGAAGGCCAAGAAGTGAGCCGCATCTACGATCACTAAAAGTTTTGTCTGCATTTTGGTTTTTTTCTCTTCTTCTCCTCTCTACGCTTGTAGAGAGTTGTAACATAGTTAGGTTGTCTTAATGAATCAGCATGGGTACGTTAATGGTGTGCTCTACGTAGAACCTGGATGCAATAAACCATATAAAAACCTCGATTGTAATGTACAAATGCAAAATGGGAGAATATGAAGCAGCAGACAGAATGAAAAAACATAAATAAACAAAAATGACATTAATTGGTGGTGTTCTTGCCAGCCTTGTTGCCGACAAGTCTCAGCAAGTTTCTCAGAAGCATGGCAATGGTAACCTTACCGATCATTGGCACGTACAGAGCAGCCTTCTCCTTGACATCAGGGTTGAAGTTCTTCTCGCTGGAGAAGTTCACAACCACAGCGCCGTCTTTGACGAACTCCTTAGGGAACTTGTAAGCCGGAGATGGAACACCGGTCACAATCACATCCGCGTTCTTGGAAACCTCCTCCAGGCTCATATCAACGTCTTCAACCTTGTGTCTCGTCAGCTTGAGGCCCTCGCCTCTGGTGAACTTCTGGATTCCGTCCAGATCGACAGAGAACACTGTAGCGCCGTCGTTGGCCAACAGGGCGGCTAACGGACGGCCTACAATCTCAGACCTGTTCACAACAACAACCTGTTTGCCGTACAGTCTGTTACCGTATGGCAGGAGAGTGTTATAGACGCCAAGATACTCCAGAATCTTGACAATGGCCAGCGGTGTGCAGGGAAGAATGGATTTCTGCTTCTCCTCAGCATCCATATATCTCACGTTGTGGTACATATTCTGGATGTACTTGTGGTTCAGGCCTTCAACGTCTTTCTCCAGGGACACCACCTGCTGGAGGTACTGGTCCTGTCTGTTGCCAAAGACGGGAAAGTACACCATGATACCGTCAACGTCGTCGTCGTTGTTGGCATCGATGATGGCCTCTTCCAGCTCGTCCTTATCAACCACTCTCAGCTCATAGGTGAAACCAAGCGACTCAGACGTCTTGCCGGTCCAGTCAGCGTACATCTTGGCAGCCGGGTCATCGTTGGCGAGGAAACCGACGAGTTTTGGTGATCTTCCAAGCGCCTTGACACCGTCTTCAACCTCAGAGATATAGTTCTTAGCGATGGAGGAGGCGAGGATGGTACGTCCTGCAGGCTTGACAGCTGTTGAATCTGACATTGTGGAAGGGTTGAAGTGTGTGTGTTGGGAGTGCGATGCTCACAAATGCGTCTGTACAATTGTGGGAACGGTGGAGACGAAGGCGGACCAACAGTGCTTTATACGGAGTAAAAGGTCAATTTTAGAGTAATCAAGAGGAACATCCTCTTCGCGATGGCATAAAGTTTGACTCGCGAGGATGAGTCTGGTAGGGGCCGCATCCCGGTCCGAGTCAAACCCGTGCTCGTAACCTTCCTAACATGGAATAATTCCCCATATGGTAGTTTTGACCCTGTTTCGCGGTGGTGTCCGGGTGTTGGTAGGGGCAGTGTCAACAGAGGCGCCCGTTGGGATTTGACCCACTTTGACGTTAAACGAGCAACATTTTGCAACGAGTCAACGCTCACGCACAGGCTCTAACCACAGTTTACAGTCACTGTGAGGCCTCTTTCACGGACTTCTCACCCCGGTGCCGAGTTTGCTGCTTTTGAGTCCAGTTGCCGCGCAAAAAGTTCTCGTGGAGGAGCTGTATACATAAGGTGTCAAAGTCCACGTCTTGCCCTCTCCCAAACGAAGCTCAACATTACACAATTAACACTTAATTGAACATGTCCAGAAAGCATGGTCTGCACCAGCCGGTGAGTGTCTCCCCGTCTTGCTGCTAGTTTTTCCCAAACAATTAAATTACTAACTCCCCAATCAGGAAATGGTCCAAGTGTGTACGTACAAACAAGACAACACTCCTCTCCCCAAAAGAAGCAGATACTAACATTCTCCACGCAGATCAGAACGAGTTCGTGTTTGACGAGGGTGGTGGTCGTCCGCAGAACTCCCATTCGGCTCCGTCTTTTCTCAGGACGTTATCCTCCGCTTTCAAGGAGAAGAAGTCCGTTGTTGCCATTGATGACGATGTGAAGACGGTTGGCGCTGCATTTTCCCACTTGGGAATGAGCAATGAGAGCACGTCATCGGTGAACCTGTCGAAGACGTCGAAGAAGACGTCCAGGAAGAAAGAGCCGAAGAGTCCGCACAAGAGAAACTCCAGAGACGTGACTCCAAGGGATTCCTACCAGTACGATCTTGACGATGATTGGGACGCTGACGTTGAAAACGGGCTCAAAACCGTCCAGTCCACGCCGAAGTTCCTGGAGAACAAGATCACTTACGAGTACCCTTCCGTCAAGTCCTTTGGCTCGAACGGCTCAGGCGTCAAGAAGTACGTGGAGGGAATTATCAAGGACCCGTCCAACTCACTGTATATGATGCACGAGCCAACCATGAGACAGGAACAGGAGTCCACAAAGGAGCTCGAAGAGCTCAACGCTGTCATTTCACGGTTCAATCGGTTCAAGAAGGTGATACAGGAGCCCAATGTCGACTTGGAGAAACTGAAGAAAATGGCCTGGAACGGCATCCCAGACGAGCTCCGTCCAATCAGCTGGCAGCTTCTGCT